>NJDC01015833.1:7378-24557 GCA_002245475.1 Calephelis virginiensis
CTTTTACAATTAAGGAATAATACTATGAACTCTACAAAAAGCAACTTTTAAAATAACTCAGAACAAAAGACATACAATACGTAAGTTTTTTTCTGAAACTTTTTACATTTCAAGATGTTCTGTTTATTTTGGGCCATGAATTAAGCGGAAAACGCTTGAATCTGAACGTAGTTGTAAAAATTAATACCACTCAGGAAAATGACAAAGGCTACTTTTTATCCTGACTTTACACCTTTTCCCTTAACTTCTGTACCTTCCTTTACTTACCTTACCTAAATAAATTTAAAACGTTACAATGGGAAATGTTTAGTAGCAAATCGTTTCCTCATCTGTAAACAAACATCCGGGCTATAGACCATTTAACTTCCTCCCAGGCAGCTCGTAAAATGGGAGCATAGACATACTGTCACTAATACTGTAACATCCTACTTATAGGTGGTAGAGTTTCGCATAGACTCGTCCGGATTGGTACCACCGCCTTACCTAATCCTGCCGCCATACCGTCATTGCTTGCCGTTGATGTATTTCGGTTCGAAGGATAAGGTTGCCGGTAAGCTTACTTTTGCTCAAAGCCTAACATCTCGGCTTCAGGTTGGCAACGCACCATTACAACCATTGGTGTCTCAAGGCTTTGTGAATTTTTTGTCACCGGGAAATCCGTCTGTTTGTTTGCCTTACAATATTATAAAAAAAAATTTCAATTCTTTGTTTTAGGTCTAGTTATTTAGTTATACATGAGTTTAAATAAATTATAATACATTAATAATTCAGCATCAATGCTAGTCGAGATATACATGGTGTCAAGCCCATGCTTGGACAAACGAAAATGGTTAAAAGGTAGTATCATTTGAAAACAATTTAGGGGAAATTGAACTTTATACGGGTTTGAATTTAATTTTCATGTTTTCAATAAATTCTACCGAAACATTCATTTATGTATCGAATTAGTATCATACAAATAAAACTCATTTGAACCTTATTTGTCTATGAACAAAAAAGTTATAACACTAACAGCTGAAATATTGGGAAACTAAAAATTGATAACATCCTGTATAAAGACCACTTTGTCCGGAATGTTTTTAAAATATGCCACGGTTACACCATTTCAGTTTGTTCAATTATACGGCTAACATCCTGTATAACATTTATGGCTATTTCAAAACGAAGTTTCGAGTCGAAGTGCTAGACTCATTTTGCATAATTCTGTGCTTATCCCAACGTTGTTGTACGGGAGTGAGAGTTGTGTGTGTCAAAAGAAGCATGAGAGTAGGATAAATGCGGTCGAAATGAGAGCACTACGAAAAATCTGTAGTGTTACGCTCGCTGACGCATTCGTAACAGAGATATTCGTGAAACAGTGGGATCGAAAGAAAGTGTTGGTGTTAAAATGAGAAACGGTATGCTCCGCTGGTTCAGACATGTAGAAAGAATTACAGATGAAAGATTGACGAAGCAGATATACAATGTGGATGGATGTAGGTACCTGAGAAGACCTAGGTTGACATTCCATGATCAAATCGCTCGGGTGTTATCCTATGGTGGTGTCAAGAGTCTCCGAAACCGACGTGTTTGTATGAAAATGACAATGAATATGGAAGTACTCGATATTGTCTGCCTACCCCGTAAGGGACTTTGCGTAAAGATATGTACATACATACATACATATATAGTACATACACATGTAAAATATTTTTTTGTGTTCTTTAATTTAGATGTCAATTAAAAAAAGTAAAACAAAACTCTCCCCTTACATAATATAAAACCATGTTATTAACATACGTTATAGTATTCAGATTAAAATTCAAATTTAAACAAACAACATACAACATTTCGATCTCTATAACTTCTTGTATTGTATTTCATATTTGAAAAAAAAAAGTATCTTCACGCCCATATCCCCGAAGAGGTAGGCAGAGCTACAACCAAGGCACCCACGACTAGCCGAAGACACTAAGTCCCACAATATGATAGGTGGCAAGCCTATTGCCAACCGGGCACATTTCCAATCCCAACCAACATTTTTTTTTATTAGAAAATTAGAAAAATCCAATTTTCTTTTTGTTGGCCGTATTTCATATTTGGCTCCCAAAATAATTTGCCATGGACATTTCTGTTACGAGAAGGGCAACAATGACTACTGCAATATAAAGGGTATGAGCAAAGTGTTCACTTTGAGTTTAATTGTTTTGGGTTGGACGGTTAATACCCGTAGTTAGCGTCAAAATCCTATGAGACTAATTCACAGTTTTGATTTACAGGGGGAAATATATCCTCGTCGTTCGTAATTAGTAGTGCTGTTTATGTTATCTTATACTAGCTGCTACCCGCGGCTTCGCCCGCGTTTTCACAGAAACCCGGTGTGCGATCGGGATTAAAAATAGCCTATATGTTAATCCAAGTTACAATCTATCTGTCTTCCAAATTTCAGACAAATCCGTTCAGCCATTCGAGCGTGAAAGAGTAACAAACATCCATACATCCATACTTACATACAAACTTTCGCATTTATAATATTAATAGGATTACAACTAGCCAACATGGCGAACTTCGTATCGCTTGACGTGAAAAGCAACTAACAAATGGTATTTATAGAGAAAAATAAAGATTTGAAAAAAGAAAGATTGTCCCATTTTCCCTGAATTTTTTAAGGGTTTTCTCTGGGTAAAAAGTAAGTAAAAAAGTAATTGTTCCAACCCTCCAGGCGTTAACAAAAGGATTCATTTATATACCCACTAGCATCGCTTTATATATATTCGTGGCTTCGCCACTTCGATACATTTGTTTATGATGCTGACGCTGATGCTTATGTAGCTTATGTGTTATTATATATACCAAACACATTTAAACGTTATTCATTATTAAAAGTGAAATCCAATTGTGTAATACTTAATACATTTGTATATAGTACTAGTGGTCGCCCGTTGGTCGAAATTCGACCATAATAAATTTTAATATCTTGTTAATAAGAACGTCATCTTTAATTCTCAAGACCTACTATCTTACTTCCAAATGTACGGTGCGTAATCTGTGATCTTTTATCGTTATCATCAATATATTTGTTTGTGTGTGTCAAATGCATGGTAGTGTGGGTAATGTTATATTTATTGATTTAATGTACTTTATAAGCATTATTATTGAAAAATATTCTCCTACACATAAACAATTAGTTACACATAAAAAGAGGTCCAAAGTTTTTGCTTCACGTATTAATTTATAGATTATTTCTATCATAAAATACTCATAAATCAATAATTTAATATCGCTGCCAATTCAAGAAAACTATGCTAATGTTTCATTAAGAACCACGTTGCGATTTGATACTACTGTTTTTTAAAGACAGAAAATGAATGACATAAATGATTCCACATAAATTTTATAAATAATAAGTTTTATGTTTAAAATTATTAATACATAAATTTTCATTTATCTTAATTAGGTCATTATTAAAGATGTCAAAAGATACAAAAATATATTCGTAATACTCGGAAACATTACTCGGATCATGATGAAATAAGTACGAAAACACTTCGAAATCATGACCAATGTGTTTTGTAAAAGGACCATCAAAATTGGTTTATTATTATCCGAGTTATTGCGTAGCAAAGATACAAAAAAATGGAAAAGGTTATACCCTGAATTACGACCGTCCTCCTGTTTTCGAAACGCCTAATAAAATAGCAAACAAAAACATAGTTCTTCTGATGGTAAGAGGTCAACGTCAAAACTCTAAAGTATTTTATTCTGTGGCCTTAGTTGTTACAATTATGTTACATGTTTGCAAATATCGATCTCTAAAAGTTGCAAAATGCTGCCAAGATCTACCACCTAGTCAGATGTCACGATGTAAGTGCCGGTAAGCCTATGATCGCCTTTTATGAACAGCCTGGCATGAAGGCAGATGGTCTACTCTGCAAAGGAGCTCAGACCAACACGGGGAATAACACTAAAACTAAAAAAAGTCAATAAACCCGGAAAAAACCTACGTGTAAGAAGATCTGATCACTTCAGCTTTGGCATTCATTGACTTTTATTTCAAAGCCTATTTAAAATATGTACTTCACCTCCTTTTTCATGGCCACCTCATCCACGGAATCAGACGGGGTATTGTTTAAAAAATGGTATTTAACGTGGAGCAGTCGAGTGCTTTCGTATGAACGCTGGTTTGTATAATTATCTACGTTAGCTTTTTGTATGAAAACTAGCTAGCGTTCGGGACTTTGCTTACATGATGACACTTTTTACTGAAAATTAGTTTACGCTAGAGGCTAGGCATTTAATAAAATCTTGGCAGTATGCCATTAAAACCTTTGCCGACTTATACACATATTAAAGTACTTTAGGATTTGATTTCACGGTAAATTTATATTCTAGTGGACAAAAGACTGCAAATATTAACTTCAACCTAGGAGTACCTTAGTCCATATAATTAACTAGCAGCCCATCCCGGCTTTATACGATTATGAAATGTACATATAAACCGTCCTCTTCAATTACTTTATCTATTAAAAAAATCACATCAAAATCCGCTGCATCGTTTTAAAGATTTAAGCATACAAAGGGATATAGGGACAGAGGAAGCTACTTTGTTTTTTAATATGTAGTGGATAAGATGGTTAGTATATAGGTGATACGCATATCTTGCCATTAGGAAATCTGTCCGCTTGTTTGCATTCCAATCTAAATGAAAAAAATTTAAAAAATTGACACCATATCGTGGCTCAATGGGAAAAGTCGCCAACTTGTTTTAACTTTTTTGCCATGAAGATTGTTTTCCGGGGTCACGGGATTATTAAGATCGAGTCACGTAGACGCTCCGGAATTAACATTGGGTTAGAGAAAATATTTATGGAGCGCGTTCAATATGTTTTTTTTAAATAAAAGGAGATAAACAAGCAAATGAGACACCTGGTTCAAAGTAATCATAGCCGTCTACTAATATACGCGATACCAGGAGTATCACAGATGCGTTGCCGACCTTAAACGAATGAATACCTATGCTCTTTCCTTGGATGATCCTAAGTATCTGTTTGGTGATCCCGCTATAATAACAGGTTCAAGGTTCTAGATTGTTGCACAACGTTAGTTGTAAGAAATGTAGAGCGCCATGTCAGACGTGACGTCCGAAAGTAAAACTCAGAGGCAGGAATCAAACCAAACAAATCCTCACACTATTCCATACATGCGGTAAAACTTTTACTTTTTTCTAACTTTTCGGCGCTTTTACCTTTCATTCCGTCAAATTATGGAATCTAATTCCTTTTGAGGATCGCGATAGCCCTTCTGTACATATCTTCAAATAACATTACTTAACAAACGCATAATATTTTTTGTCATTAGGTTTCTTAGCTATTTTTAAGTTCATTATTTTGTAAATTGTCATTCTTATTATTATTATGTTTAGGTCATTTACTTGGGTATATTTAATTATTGTATATGATCCACTATTTCATCACTTATTCTAATTTTTTGGTTGGGTTTAAGAAATTTGTATTTCTAAAGATTGCCATGCCCACCTTTTGTGCATAAAAACTTGTGTTCATAAAAACATAGGAGGAATACCCTAGATCTCTGTGCGACGTCAAAGGATAAAGCCGATAGGTAATAAAATCTTTGACAATTAGAGACGCTCTAGGTTGGATGCGGTCAAACGGAAGGAGCTGATACTGGGAAGTTCCTGCCCAGGGTTGCAAACAGTTTTCAATATGACTCCGAATTTGTGAATATGCCGATATAGTAAATATTTTACAGTTATAAACATTTACCTCACGTTTCTGTAGAAAGAAGAAATTCGAGTAATCTCAACCCTAGAATAATGCCTTTTATCGATTACGTTAGTGATTACGAAAAGTAACAAAGAAAGAGATTCATTTATCTATCTCTAAAATAAATTGTCAACGATATTAGTTTAAATAAATATATACATTACTATTGAATAATCGCCTGTGGTCTAGCGGTTCAAGTGTTGGATTTGATTTCATGAGGTCCCGGGTTCGAATGCCGGGTCGAGCAAAAAAAATGTGGTATGTATTTCCAATTTTCTAATAAAGAAAATATTGCTCGGGATAGGATATGTACCCAGTTGGCGATAGGCTTGCCACCTATCACATTGGGAGTCTAAGTGTTTTCGGCTAGCCGTTGGTGACCTGGTTATGCCTCTTCCTACCCCTTCGGGAATATGGGCGTGAATATACTTACTTACTATTGAATAAAATTTATTAAACACCAATATTCAGAAACACAGGTATATTTTCATCACACAAATGTCTGTCGCTGTCAAAGATCAACTCATATATTTGATATTTTCCATCGTCGGCGCTTGGTAAAACTTCCAAATATTCATATTTTTAAAGAAAGAAACACTTGTACTGTTTTACTTATCACTTATAATTTATTACTTAGTAATTATATAAATGAATTTATAGTTACACGTCAAAAATAATATTGTTGAGTAGTTTAAGTTTTAGCCCTGATGATGCTGTATTTGCGAAACCGGTAGGCTACTAATTACAAAGTAATAAATTAGAGGTGATAAGTAAAACAGTACAAGTGTTTCTTCATTTAAAAATATGAAAGATCAACCCAAATCTCGCTGTTGATCATCAATTGACGTGAACTCGTTGACCAATGAGGCAAGTGGAGACTTCCAAGGTTGTTTCAAAGAATTCAGTATCATATTGTGGTACAATGTGAAAATTTCCAACTCTTTGTAGCTAAGACTATTTTTCGAGGTCATGCAGTTATTAGCTTTGTGTAAAGTAGTGCTGGAATTAACATTGAGGTTAGAGAATAATTGCGAGCAGACTCTGGCCACTTTCTTATTCTCTAACATTATTCTTATTATCTGTGTTGTATTTTCTATGGTCTAGCGGTCCGGGTGTTGGACTTGACTGCATGAGGTCCCGGGTTCGAATCCCGGGTCGGCCAACAAAAAGAAAAATTGGATTTTTCCAATTTTCTAATTTAAAAATAATGTTGGTCGGGATTGGAAGTGTGCCTGGTTGGCGATAGGCTTGCCACCTATAACATTGTGGGACTTAGTGTCTTCGGCTAGTCGTGAGTGCCTTGGTTGTACCTCTGCCTACCTCTTCGGGGATATGGGCGTGAAGATACTTTATCTGTGTTGTCTTCTTGAGATCCCGGGTTCGATCCCTGGGTCGGGCAAAAAAAACCGTTTATTTTAAATTTTCAAATAAAAAAAGTTACCCGGCAGTTGATATGTTCCCGGTTGGGTTACTAACTATGACATAGTGTATTGGGCTAGACATGGGTGCCCTGGTTGTATATGGGCGTAATGATACCTTTCTTTATTCTTATCAAACATACGTATTAATTTAATAAATAAACTTACTTGAAAATTAATACTAAATTCTTAAATTTTATCTCAATTTCTTAAGAGATACCAATGTTTAACTAAAACCTTATTTTATACACGAAAGTTATATGGTTCCCTCGTATAAACCTGTAGAGCTATCATGGTGAAAAGTAATTTACCTTCAGGGTCCAATTACTATTACTATGATTAAATTCAATAAAACCAGTTCAGCACACGTGTCTCAACGTGAACACATAATATGCCTACACATTTTTGCACTAATCACAAAAATTGTAGGGCTAAGCATCTTTTGCAAATTAATCTCTTCCCGCGGCTACACCCACGCGGAAATTGCACCCCTTTTTACCCTTTTTGCGCGAAATTCATATTCAGAACTTTGTCATTTTGTAAACGCAGAAGTTTTTCTCTATGTATATGTTTATTAAAGGTAGTGGAATGTCGGGGCTTCTATGAATTTTGCACTTTTTTATTTTCTCTTTCGTTTTTTTTTCATGTTATAAGAGCAAAAATGCAGGTGACATTGATATCAATAGGGCGTTGCTATCGTATGGCCTGAATATTACGCCACGAGTCCAAAACCGTAAAAAAGTTGTCGTATGAAACAGGGTTGTTGCTGATGCAGGTTTTTTTATTATTAGATGATGCTGATGCTGACTTTTTTAAATTAATATCAGCTGATGCTGATGCAGGTGCTGATTTAAGGAAAAAAAAAGTTCACACCCAAATCCCTGAAGAAGTAGGGAGAGGTAAAAATATTATCCACGTTTAGTCTAAGGTATCGCCTCTGCGGCTTAGCGTTCTAGGTGTTGGACTTGATTCTGGGGTCAGGCAACAAAAAGAAAATGTGGTTTTTCCAATTTTCTAATAAAAAATGTTGTTTGGGAGTGGATGTGTGCCTGGTTGTTGATAGGCTTGCCACCTATCACATTGTGAGACTTAGTATCTTTGGCTAGTCGTGAGTACCTTGGTTGTGCCTCTGCCTAACGCTTCGGGGATATGGGCGTGATGATACTTTTTTTAGTCTTAGGTACTTAATACCCACGATGTGATAGTTGGCAAACCTATCGTCAACCAGACACTTATCCAATCCACTTGTTCGTGGTTGCATTAATTTGAAAATTGAAAAAAAAAAACACAATATGGTTATTAGACCTGGGATTAAACCCGAAACATCAATGTGATCACATTGCGGTCGCAAGTTCGATGTGACTAATAAAATGTAAGTGCCCATGCCAACTCCACACCCAGACCACTAGACCACAAAAATTATCTGGGATTGTAATAAAATGTTCTTATACTCATAATCGTAAAATTAAAATTGATCAATGAATCTAGAATATACCTATAAATATATAAGGGAGTTAACAGTCATCACGCTTACTTCAGCTTTCAAACAAAGCCACATGCAGACGGAGCGACACACAGCATACACGCATGCACACATTCACATGTGCAAGCGCGGGAGCTCCTACGTACACGCAGACACACACTCGTGAATATTGTGCCATATCATTATCTAACCCCCGGAATACGTGGTTTAAAATCTATTTAATTGTGAAGTTGTTGGTAAAAGTGATAAACTTATTAAGCTTTTAAATAAAATAACACTATTTTCACGGTTTTATAATCAAATACACTTTTAAGTGTTTGTTGAACCAATGTTCTCGCGCACAAATGAGGACGAGTGACTTACTATCTTTGATCGTTCAAAACTTCCCGCCGCTGCGCTGAAGGAAAGTCATTCAAAGGACATGTCGTGACCTGAATATCAGCAATAAAATCAGCATCGATTAATGTGGATGCTGACGCAGATGCTGATGTTGAAAACAATGCTAATAATTAGCTGATGCTGATGCTGATGATGATATTCGCAACATGCCTGGTATCAAACTATATGGTAGGAATAGCCGGTGTCGCTATGCAGCAAACCTACAGCACTCAACCACATAGTAATTCTTCGGCGAGCACCAGAGTTTCCGAAACTTTTTGGTTTGAGGACCTTTAAGGAAATTACTCATTTTTAAAAGAAGGGCATCGCAATTGTGAGACCCCTGGAGGTACAGCAGTTTGTGAGCGTCGAAGATTCATTTCACCAGGTGAATCCCCTTCTTTTTTACCACCTATTCCATAAAAAAGAGTCATAAATAAAATACTACCTAACGTTTCTTATATAAGTATTCATAAATTGCTTTGTTTATTCCAAAATACTTTAAAACTCATTATTGTCATGCATAGTATTGTAAACAATTTACTGTATTTTGAAAGAAATAAATTTTAACTCCCTTCTTGTGGCAGAATTTTATAAGTATTTCTATAAAAATTCCAAGACTTCTACACTAAAAACTATATGGTATTTAATACTTTCCTAGTGGATCATATTATTCATCATCTTAGCTCCCTAGTTTTTAAAAGAAGTTTAGCTGAGAATGAAATTTTATAAAATGAGTAAGGTCTGGCCATGAGCAAATCATCAGAAGTCCATCCTAAACAGAACATACTTTATGCTAGACTAATAGGATTGGGGTTACCACAAACTGCAAGTCATAAGTGATATCAAACAACGGATGACCGTTTGTATGTACCTAAACGTTAGCCGTAAAGCCTGTAAATTTCTTCAGATTTGGCACCAGAAACCGGCCCTTGATCGGCTGTAGCAGTTTGCAAACCTCCACATGCCAAGCTAAACGCTCTTTCCACACGGTTGAATTTATGATTTTGTCGAGGTTTGCCAAGAACAGAATTTTGTAAATTTTTGGACACATGGTATATTAATGATAAAATATATATATTCCCAGTGTTGGTCCGAGTTCTAAGAATATAATAGACTATCTGCCTCTTAGGCTGGTATCCGTAACCCATGCTAGGTTAAACGGGTCATTCATCACAAGAATAAAAGAAAAAGTATCTTCACGCCCATATCCCCGAAGAGGTAGGCAGAGGCACAACCAGAGCATTCACGACTAGCCGAAGACTAGTCCCACAATGTGATAGGTGGTAAGCCTATCGCCAGACGGGTACATAACCTATCCCGAGCAACATTTTTTTATTAGAAAATTGGAAAACCCCAATTTCTTTTTCTTGCCCGACCTTATGCAGTCAAGTCCAACTACTGAACTGCTAGACCACAGAGGCGGTACCACAAGAGTACAGGTAGTAAAGTGATGTATAGCAACTTAGGGCTCGTACACAAACCTGCGATGCGACGTCGCTTCGTAAAAATCTGCGATCTACATTGACACATCGCATGAACTGGCGAAATGATTCGCATTAAGCATTCCTGCGATGTTTCGTCACACTTGCTGACGCCATTTTAGTTCGTTTTGAGACAGTGTGTGGCAAGAGGTATGCTTGAATACAAAAAATCATAAAGTACGACCTCGATTTTTTTATATCATTTTTTGTGGAGCGCGTTTTAAAGGATCGCCCAAAGAACAGGACGTTCTTTGAGATATTCGTAACGCAGATTATAAAATTCGCGTAAATTGTATAACTTCCTCTATGGTTTAGCGGTTCCGCGTCGAACTTGACTGTTAGGGGTTCCGATTTTGTTCTCTATATAATCTTACCCCAATAGGGAACTAACGTCTTTCATATTGCTGTCGCCATAATAACAAAGACATGTTATAGTCAGAAGTGTAGAGTAGCCTATAAACTTGCACATTATATCTAATACCCAGAAGTTAGGATAGCGACGAAACTATAACATCTATGGTGTTCATAAACTTCAATTATTTCTAACCATGTGCCTTTTCTATCCCTTGTGTTAAGCCACAGTATAATAATTATTCGCTATATTACATAATCTCAGCAAAACTGCAAAAATTGACGCAACTTCATATGGCTTTTTGGAAATAGTTATCCCAAGTTGGTCCATATACATTTAACCAACATCCTAGCAGCAGTTTCGAGTTTATTTAATTTATTAATGATGTCATCAAGATAGACAAAAATGTATGCATTGTTATATAACTCAAAACCACTCGGACCATAATGAAATTAATACGCAACTACTTCGAAATCAAGACCTATATTTTTAAAAAATCGGTTTGTTTTGCCTGAGTAATCGCGTAATAAACATACAAAAAACAACGGGTTGCACTCCGGGAGTACCGGCAGAAGGGAAAACTTGAATATTAACGTTGTGCATTTTTGATATTTTGGAATAGTTAGGGAATCATTTTGCACCAATTGCTTTAATTATCAGCATGAAAGTACTATCATTTATGTGGCAGAATACAATATTATTTTATTGCGCTTTCGTTCACAAACATGACAACATGAACATTGGCGCAAGCTCTCTGCGCCATCTGTTCACGCAAGCGCTCTGCGCCGTCTTACGATTTTTCGATTAGGTCACGTGTCCTGACGCGATTTAGCCATTCCAAAAAAGTGTGCAACGCCGCTAAAGAAGTTTTCACTTCAAAAATATAAAAAAAAAACAGTTGAATCAAGAGCCTCTCCGTTTTTGAAGTCTGTCAATAATAGTTGAGAAATAACAGTTAATATAGTTCAGAAACAGCCGAGGGCATTGTAAATTTAGTGTCGCGACGTCTACAGAGGAAACTTTGTAGTATTTACTTTGAATTATACAAGTTTTACGCTTTTAGTTTACGGGTAACATTGTTCATAAAAGATCTTATGGGTTTCGTGATATCTTTACTATATAAAACAATAGCTTTTGCTCGTAGATTCGCTCGCATGAAAGTTTTCAAAAGTAGCGTTAGTTCTTCAAAATTAGTGTTACTTTTACTACCTCCATTAATATGTGTAAAGAGTTTCATGATGTAGTTTTTGCGTGAAATTGTAACAAAAAAACTTACATTCGCATTTATAGCGATGCGGCGTCGTATTTGAATTCTTGAGGTCCCGGGTTCGAACCCCGGGTTGGGCAACAAAAAAATAAAAATTCCTATTTGCGATTTTGTAATAAAAATAATGCTGCCCGGGATTAGATATGTGCTCGGTTGGCGAAAGGCTCACTATCACATTGTTGGACCTTGGTATCTTCGGCTAGTCGTGGGTGCTCTGGTTATACCTCTGCCTAAATCTTTCGGGATATGAGCGTGAAGATACCTAAAGGTGTAATAAACAGTAATGTATAAAAACACAAGTGAAAATTTAAACAAGTATTTATACTATGAAATTCCACCAAGTGCCGACGAAAGAAACTTCAATTTAATTAAAAAGTTTTTTCACATTAACAAGTATAGCAAACAATTCTCATAGTCAGCTACATTCGAAACTTTATGGATTACGTCAGCATCGAATTAGTAGATAGCCCGTTTATGTAACTAAAACTACGGTTGACAACAAACTTTTCAGTCGGCTTTCGGTGAAACTTCGTTTTGAATGATATAATCGAATAAGCGATAAAGTTGTCGGTGTCAAAACTTATAAAGACGTAAGTCCAAGTTCACAAAGTTTGATTCTATATTCAATAATATTTCTGCATTCAAAATTTGCATATTAGAAAACCCTTTCAGTTTTGTATTCTTACAAAACATATAAAAACATTGAAAAAATGAAGTGATTAATTTATAGTCTTGTCTTTAGTTTCTGCCTATTCAAGCTTCGTTTGGATGGTAACTTTTTTGATACTTATGCTAAAAAGTATTTATATTTCTTGATCATAATTTCCTAATAAACCTTGCTGCTGTTGTTGAAAAGTAGAAGTATTCTTTAGAAAGCATTAAATAATTATAAAATTCTAGTGTGGGGTATTTTTTAATCGAATATATAATATACGTAAGGGGCTTGGCGTGAAGGTATGTATGTATGTATGTATATATGTATGTATGAACCATTGTTATCTATGCAGTTTTTCCATCTCATAGATAGTTCATTTGTCTCTTTACAAAAAAAAATGTCATTCGGACGATATGGATTGCCCTATCGGAGTTCAATTTCTTTGCCTTGCAAGAAGGTAAAAATGGTAACATGTTGAAGTAAGATCCGGAGAGTGTGAATATCTGAGACATACAAATTGTAGGTCTTCTAATTTCACAGCTGTTATTTTGCAATGTGTGATCTGGCATGGTCGTGAAACAGCAGTGGTGTAGAGATTGCCACCATTGACTAGCCAAACATATATATATGTATATCTAAACTCATAAATAAGAAATATCTGATTGTTCGTTTGTATTGAATAGGCTCCAAAACAACTGGACCGATTTAAAAAAAATGCATTAGAAGCCGACACTATCCCTGATGAGTATAGGCAACTTTTTACTATGAGGGGAAAATGCTTCAAGTAAGGGTAAATGGGTAACAAGACAACAGGTAGTAATTATCTTTTTGAGATAAATTCTAAACAGCAGAACCGATTGGGTTGAAATTTTAAATGGGTATTTCGATGGTTTCCAGAATGATTAAAAAATACTATTGGGCACAGTAGATGGCGCTGCTGTGGGTATATCATCTACACCCATATTTTAAAAAGGAAAGATTTGATTGTTTGTTTTTATTGAATAGGTTTCGAAACTACTGGAAAGATTTGATTTTATTTAGCTTTTGAAGCTGACTTTGTCCCTAAAGAGCATAGGCTTTGCTTTTTATAGAAAAAATATAAATCAAGAAGGGCTGTTAGTTTTAATGTAAAAAGAGGTAAGAAGTAACAAGTAAAAACGGTTAAGATGATAAAATAGCGAGCACGCACACGGTTTTCTTGGTGGTTTCGCCTCTGTGGTTTAGTGGTATAGTTGTACTTGACTGCATGAGTCCCCGAGTTCGATTCCCGGGTCGAGCAACAAAAAGAAAATTGGGATTTTATAATTTTCTAATAAACAAACGTTGCTCAGGATTAGATGTGCCAGGTTGGCGATAGGCTTGCCACCTATCACAATGTGGGACTTAGTGTTTTCGGCTAGTCGTGGGTGCCCTGGTTTTACTTCTGCCTTTTCTTCTGGAGATTTGGGCGTGAAGATACTTACTTAGTTTTGTCTCTTGACAATCTATAGACACCACAATTGACAGTTTAGCGTCGCTGTTCTGTGGCTGGAGTGTTACGCCTTAGGAATGAAAAATATAATACCTATCATCGCGACTATAGTAAAAATAGGTAAGGAGGTAGATCCTACCCGAGAACGTTGTTGAATAGCATATTAAGCCCCTGGTCTTATTGATAACTGTTAAACTTATGTTTGCCTATTAAGAGCTGTCACACTGGAGGCAGGTGGTCTATTTTACACAAGAGACCTTAACACAAAGGAATATACTGCAAAATGTGAATAGTTATAAAACTAAAAGTAACCAATCACCCCCGTTAAAACCAGTTCGTAATGTCGCTAAGATCCGTCTCGATCATGTCAGATTTAGAAAAATCTGCATCGAAATCGGTCCATATATTTCAAAGTTATGATGTCACACACATACAGATACGTCACACTTATAACATAGCTCTATATTAGTCGGTGGTTAAAATTACAGTAGATTTGGTATTTGTTTGCTATTCAGTCACATTTTAGTACTTGAATTGATCATAGCAAGTGTAATGAATAGATATCCATGAAGAGTCCCACAAATTGAATCGAACCCCAAAGTAAGCAATTATATGCTTGTGTTAAGGGTATAAGTCAACGATTCTGATACAAAGAAATAGGTACTTAAATAGATACCAGAATAAATTTAATAAGCACCCAGACCTGGAAATGCAGACATCTAATTGTTCATCACACAAATGCCTGCCCCTATCGGGAATCGAACCCGAGCCCCGCGGTTGGTTAATGTAGTTTGGCGTGTACGCTAAACACTCTACCAACGAGTCGAAAATACTATTATACTTTTTTCGTCCGTATTTTAATTTGAGTTCAACCAATTCCCACATTCCAAAAACGTAAGAAAAGTTTTTATTAGTAGCATAGACTCATTTCACTTTGGTAGAGTAAGTATACTCGTAATTCCTATAATTGCTTGAACTTTATATGGAATGTTAACTTCTTAATCACAGAGTCTAAGATAAAATGATGAATCCCACGTCTGAATTAGTCTAGATGTGTTAGTGTGAATAATTATCCCGACATATTACTTGTGTTTGTATTTTTTTTCTAAAATTTCTATGCGCATGCATAAAATTTGGTCAGCTATAGCATGTTGATATCTGGAATACTCTTTGTTTATGTAAAATGTCCCGTTGAATGAGACGTCTGCTCTGTCTCGCGGTCGGGCAATAAATAAACTAGTTGTGCAACAAATCCGAGGAAATAGTTAATTTGTGACTGGTTGCCCAATTACAGAAGTGTTTGTTGCGTTCCTATTATAAATATACTTTGTATGTATATTTGCCATGTTAAAGCTTATCATTTCGGCTTAGCCAAGCTATTTTATGTACGCTAAAAAGAACTTCAAGAAGTTTAAAAAAATGTGATGTTCATGATTTAAATCCGAGAAATAAAAGTAATTCGGCAGTAAATAAAACTCGTCTCAATAAAATAAGTAATTCTTTCATGGGTAAATGCATACTTTTCTCCAAGAGGCTGCGGAATGAGATAAGAGATCTTCCCATAAATAAAATGTTTCAAAACAAAGCTATGTAAGAAAGGCTATAATAAAATTTCAGAATGTTTAAAAGACGAACACGCTTGAAAATAGCCATTCCAATCACAAATATTTTCAAATAGCAATTTATTATCATTTTATGAAAGACATACTAATAAAATTGTAATAAGACTATATTATTGTATACTTTATGTTTTGTGTCTGATAATGTTTTGTAATTAATCTAAAAATACAAGCCCGTTTAGTTTCTTTATTTATTTATTTAACACTTTATTGCACACAAAAACTAAAATACACAAAATACACGAGAAGTTATAAAATGCACAAAAGGCGAGCTTATCTATAACTAAAGAAATTTCTTCCAGCCAACCCAAAAAAAATTAAGCTGTGAAAATAAAATGGAAGGCATCGTGTACAAAACAATTAACTATAGCTATACTTAGAACTAATAAATAAAAATATACTAATAAAGTGTGTAAAAAAAACAGGTACAATTATTAAAATATCTTAGTAGGATAATATATGAGTATGTTATTGTGTCAACGATAAGTAATGTTCCTTCAATCTTTCGTCAGATCTTCTCAGTGTGTCCAATCCGGTGGTACTCTTAGTTTATAAAAATGCAGCCACGTACAAGTAGGTACCATTTGTATGGTTCTGATAAATGTTTGGTGAAGTATGTAGGTACCAGATTATTTACACAGTATGTCCAACTTGGTGGTGGATGTTGCTATACCTCACTAGTTGAAATTTTTTATCTTATCACTTGAATTTTGAAGAATAAAAGGCTGCTGACTGATTTGGAACAAAGCAACAAAAGAAAATTGGGTTTTCATGATTTTCTAATAAAAAACGTTGCTCGGGATTGGATATGTGCCCAATTGGTGATAGGCTTGTCACCTATCTAATTGTAGGATGTAGTGTCTTCGGCTACTGGTGGATACCCTGGTTATGCCGTGAAAATATTTTTTATGGAGGTAAGCGAACAAGCACATGCTTCTCCTGATGCTTACCATCAGAAGAACCATGTGATTGTGCATGAGCATGTTCGCTGACTCTGGAAAGTTGATGGCTGCTACACCGAACCCTATCACCAGTGCTTTTTTTTATAGAAAGTGAACAAGCACATGTCTCTCTTATTGGTAATGAAGAGACTACCGTGGCCCGTAGACAGCAAGCAAGCCTGGTAACTTACCAATAGCAAGCCTATCGCCAACCGGGATCCAATCCCGTACAGCGTTATCTTTATTACTGAATTGAAAATACACAATTTCTAAGTTTCTTTTATTGTCCTACCCGAGGATCAAACCCGGGACCTCAAGAAGTCAAGTCCGACGCCGGATCCATAGAGCA
>NJDC01015833.1:27527-37916 GCA_002245475.1 Calephelis virginiensis
AACAACTTATCAGTGTAGGGGCCTTACCTATTACTGGCGCACCTATAACATCTACGATGTCTATTCTTTCTTTCTTACCATCAGAAAAGTGCTTTTACGTTGACTTCTCATACAAAAAAAACTGTTGATTATTTTTATTTATTGCAAAAAGTCATAAAACTGTAAGCCTGAGAACTCACAGAGCGGATTTTACCTGCGCCGCGGCGGTCGCGGAACTGCGTTTTTATTTGAAAACTCACGAGACCGGTAATTTGTGCGGTCACATAGCCGTCGCTGTTGAAATCATCCCTCGCAAACTTGTACGATTCTACGGGTGTTGGAACCGCAAACACCGCGGGCACTGCGGGTGTAAAACGAGTCGTGAAATGTGCTCTTACTTTTTGCATAAATCTACATTCTACAAAAGCTGCGGGCCCGCAACCACCGTGGGCGCGGGTAAAAACCGCTCCGTGAGTTCTTAGCTTAAACCATTTTTAAGAAACTCAAAGGTTGGTGACAAATGTAAGGTTGGTATTTCTGTTCATCATAAATTTTAGACCTTTGCTATTTTGTGGTGAAGAAAAAATGAAGGTGGGTTTCCTAAATGATAGAAATATATGACAGGAGTTTTGGCACTATCGACAGATTTTTTGGCCTAATTATTGAATTTCATGTAAATATTGAGTAAAATTAGCCAATCTAACTCCAAAGTAAGCAAATTATATGCTTGTGTTATGGGTGTTAGTCAACGATTATATAATACATAGAAATACTTAAATATATATCAGAATAAACTTAATAAACACCCAGACCCGGAATTGCAGACACCTAAAACATTTAGATCACATCACACAAATGCCTGCCCCCGTCGAGAATCGAACCCTAGAACTAGGCGGTATAGTATTCTTATATCTTAAGGTAAATCAAAGATTTTAATCCAAAGATTGATGCGCAGACACATTTCTTTAATAATAAATGACTTGACTGCATGAGGTCCCGGGTTCGAATCCCGGGTCGGCCAACAAAATGAAAATTGTATTTTCCAATTTTCTAATAAAAAAAATGTTGGTAGGGATTGGAAATGTGCCCGGTTGGCGATAGGCTTGCCACCTATCACATTGTGGGACTTAGTGTCTTCGGCTAGTCGTGGGTGCCTTGGTTGTACCTCTGCCTACCTCTTCGGGGATATGGGCGTGAAGATACTTATTTTAAATGTGACCCTTTGTGGGTGTGTTCAAAAAAAATCACAAAGAAGCATGGTCTAATAAAAAAAAATGAATCAAATAAAAAACCTCCATTATTTTAGTTCATTGAAAAATATGGCACATATGTAATATGAGATAGACTTTGTGCGTTTTAATTTATTTAGCCAAGTTTTCTAGTTTAGAGGTCAAAGAGGTTAGAGATAATTATTGAGAACATCTCAATTCCCGTCGTTGACTTGGCTACGCTCCATGAATAAGAATTATCAAAGGCCCTTTTTCCATGTTAATTTTCAGAATATTATAATTTGTGAACCGTAACTTGACAGTTCTCTTGACTTCATAATGTTTTATTTCCAAATAACTTCAGGTTCCATTTTTTTTTTATTATTATTATATTATTATTATATGTATTAAGAATTTATTTCATACTAGCCTACTACACTGTACTATTCTAGTTAATGGTCCCACGGGAACATTTTTTCGGGATAAGAACTATCCTGTGTGTTAATCTAACTTACCTTCTATGTGTGTGCCAAGTTTTCATGAAAATCGGATCAGCAGTTTTTGCGTGAAGAAGTAACAAACATACAAACTTTCTCATTGACAATATTAATAGGATAGGATCTATAAATCTTCAAAAAATAAGAAAATGTCATCGCACCCGTATCCTGAAGTGGTAGGCAGAGGTACAACGAGGACACCCATGATTAGATTAGCAATAGTACCTATCTAATCTCAACAGATAGATGAAAAACAAATCGACAACCGGGCACATTCATCTTAAGAGGTAATAGTACTGGTTGAAGACTAGGGTACATACATAATCCACCACAAAGTTCGGGTTCTATTCCCGATGGGGGCAGACATCTGGGTCCGGGTGCTCATCAAATTTTTTCCTTTATCTTTTTAAGTATTTCCATGACTTAAATAGAAATACTTAAATAGGTCTTCATACCACAAGCAACTAATTTACTTATGGTGAGCCGTGAGGTTAGACAAATGTATCTAATTTTCACAAAAATGTTTATTTGTTTACTAGCCGACACGGTGAACTTCGTACCGCTTGACATGAACAGCTACTATAAGTTTGAATTTATTAAAGCCTTTTTTATTTTCCCTGCAATTTTCCAGCATTTTCTTTTCATAAGAACCTTTTACTGACAATAATGAACACGGCGACATCATCAAATATACTTCGACTTTGAATATCAGTTTATTCTGATTCTGTGTCAGTTTATAAAATCATAGTATGGAAAAAAATCGACTTAGATTTCACCATTAGGTATGTCATTTCACACAAAAAAAATTGTTCAATTTTCCAGGGATTTTCTTAAAAGATCCAGAGTTAGATCATCTCGGAACTACGCTCTTACAAATAAAAAAAAACATTGAAACTACAAAAAATGTTGTAGTCGAACATATTATAACTCTCCTCATTTTCTAGAAGTCCATTTTGATCCAGGTAAGTTTAAACTAAGTAAATATGCTCTACCTACATGTAAAATTTTATATGAACATTACATGATAGATTGAAATAATATATTACGATAGGGGAGCCCAAGAGAGGATGTGGGCAGTTACTCAGATGGATTTATGATATGGGAAAAACCTTGTACAAAGTTCAAACACTTTCAATAAGTATAAAAGCTTTATAGAGGCGCGCGTAAAGAGTAGTCTGTCTACAATTTTTTGGCTTGAAAAATACTTAACCATGTCAAATCAAAGCGCGGTGGGTTTGTTGTATACCAATAGTATCTATATCCCTCAGAAATTTAAAAAAATCAAGTCCTCTGTATTCATCAGGCATTAAGGTGATCTGTCTGACTGTCATGTTTTAGTCATCAGAGAAGCACTAAGCATATGCAATGTGCACTTTTAATATTTGAAGCGTTAATTGGTTGTAATTGTTTTATTAGGTTTTAGCGCTTTAGGTACTTATGACGCTAAAGTGACTATACGTTTACATCCTCGGCTCCCCAACTAATACCAAATTGTATATATTTATCTCCAAAAAGTCCCCAACAGAAGGTATGTATATTTTCCAATGATTATCTCCACATTTATGTTCACGTGACACCCGTTCAATGCTGGGGAGGTCAATAATCGTGATTAGATTGCAAGCATACCTACTCGTATTTAATAATACAAACATGAATGGAGCACATTAAAAACTTATTCGTTTTTTAGTTAATATGTGTAGGTGTCAAACTTATGCCTTTTACTTTTTAATAAATCTATATATTACAAAAATAAATAAAATTCGAGTGTCTGTAATATTAAAATAATCACTTTTACAAAACACGGTATTCATAGTATGCTTGCTCAATAATAAACTGATTTTAATGGTTATTTTAGAAATATAGGTCGGAATTACATACTATTTTTTCATGATCCGACTAGTATTTTTTTGGATTGGGGACTACTGGTATACATTTTTGTCTGTCTGACTTTTTTGTTGACGGGACTTTCACTGGCAGGTAGCTGTTGTAAAAAGGAGTAAGGTAGGTTATTTTTATTTTAAACTGTTTTTTTGCCATGAGTTTTTGTGCCATCGTGAGTTTTCCCCGTGTTGGTCCGTGTTCCTTTGCAGAATAGACCATCTGCCTTTCTTGCCAGGCAGCTCGTAAAAGGCGAGCATAGGCTTATCATCACTAACACCGTGACATCTGACTAGGTGGTATAGTTTCGCAGTGACTCACTCCGATTGGTACCACCGCCTTACCTATTCCTGCCGCCATAACGTCAGGACGTGTTCCGGTTCGGAGGGTAAGGTCGCCGGTAAACTTACTTTTGCTCGAGGCCTAACATTCCGGCCTCAGGTTGGCAAGGTTCCATTACCACCTTTGGTGTCTCTAGGCCGCGTGAATTTCTTACCATCAGGAAATCCGTCTGCTTGTTTGCCTTCCTATAGCATAAAAAAATGATGGTCGAAGTTTTTTCACAATTATTGAATTTTATGTTTACATTGAGTGAAATTAGTCAATTTTGGTGGCATTCGCGTATTTTCTCATTGCCGCCAAATCTTACTACTTGAGTAATGGTGCCACCGCTTTAACCAAGACTCTGACATGACTTGTTGACGCCTTATGACTAATTATAATTGAATACCGATTTTGGTAAATTGAATACAAATTGACGCAAATTTCTACTTGACTATTGGCAAATACTAAAGTGAATGCGAAAACTAAAGAAATAAAACAACTGTTTTATTTATTCTGTCTAAATGGACAAAGTCGCGGGTTTATTTAGGTAAGGAAAAACAAAGTCTACACACTTAGTTCTTAATAATCTCTTTAAGAGATAAACTCTTTCATTTACTCATTTATAATTTTCTTTGTCTTAAAAAACTCTTTTCTTCAACTGACTTTTTAAGTTTATTACACAAAGTGTAAGTATTATTTGATAGAAGTTATAAAGTACAGAAAGAAATAAAACAGAGTAATAGCATTTGCGAGACGTCTGTTTGCACTCAAATAACTTTAGAATTTACTTTAGGTCTGCGGATTTGAAGAGTTCTCAATAGATCTATGAATATTAAGCACCTTAAATAAAGCCTCGAACAGATATGGTTCTTAGAGTTAACTTTTTATTACATGTCTGCAAACAAGAAGTACGTTATTGGCATGTTTTTTTAATGATACTGGAAGACAAACAAGCAGACGGATTTCTTGATGGTAAGAAATTCACGCCGCCTAGAGACACCAAAGGTGGTAATGAGGCCTTGCCAATCTGAGGCCGGGATGTTAGGCCTCGAGCAAAAGTAAGTTTACCGGCTACCTTACCCTCCGAACTGGAATACGTCAATGGCAAGCACAGACGTTATGACAGCAGGAATAAGTAAGGCGGTGGTACCAATCCGGGAGAGTTGCTGCGAAACTCTACCATCTAGTAGGATGTCACAGTGCAAGCATAAGCTCGCCTTTTACGAGCTGCCTACCAGGAAGGTAGATGGTCTATTTTGCAAAGGAGCCCGGACCAACGCAGGTAACTTTGTATGTTTTATATCGCCTCTGTGGTCTAGAGGTCCAGATTCGGACTCGACTTCTTGAGGTCCTGGATTCGATTCCCTGGCCGGGCAGCAAAAAAATTAGATTTTCAATTTTCTAATAACCCTCACGTTGCCCTGGATTGGATATGTGCAAGGTTGGTGACAGGCCATAGGTATGTTATAAAGATATGTAAGTAGTGGGTTTTAAGTGATGATTAGCAATACATAGTAGTTGTTTATCTATTTATACGTAATATTCGAGATTGTCAAATAATTTTCCATAATCCGACTCGACATTTTTTGGGTTTGGCACACTTAGGTTGAGATTCCACGATCAAATTGCTCGGGTATTACCCAAGTATGGTCACAAGAGTCAACGAAACCAGCGTGTACCTATGAAACGAATTATAAATGTGGAGGAAGCCAGAAAGATATGCAAGCATCCTGAGATTTGGCATTCGTTACTCTCTGCCTACCACATAAGGGATTTGGACTGAAGATAAGTATTTATGTATGTGCACTGCGCTTAAATTATCAGAATCAGAAAAAAAACGTTATTCTCGTCGACTTGTGCGCGTCGACATTTTTGTAAACTATCAATACATATGATATTATAATCTTACACGTCAAACCTATCACTAATATTATAAATGCGAAATTTTGTATGTTTGTTACTCCTTCACGTAAAAACTGCTAAACCGATTTTCATGAAATTTATCACACACATGGATGGTAGCTTGTTTTAACACATAAGATAGTTTTTTGTCAAAAAAATGTTCCTGTGGGATTATTACCCATGCAGGCATCGCCGCGGGCAACAGCTAGTAATATAAAATTTATCGTTGAAGCAGCGCTTTTAAGGAAGGCCAGTTATCGGTTCAATAGTTCCAAATATAAATAAAACCAAATTCATGAACTCTTAAATTTTATTTAGAAACCAGCGGCCCGCCCCGGCTTCGCACGGTAATGAAATATACATAATATTAACCTTCCTCTTCAATTATTTTATCTAAAAAACCGCATTAAAATCCGTTGCGTTGTTTTCAAAGGGACATAGGGACAGAGGAAGCGACTTTGTTTTATAGTATGTAGTGAAGTTAAAACATCTGAAAAATCAGTGAAATATTTGGGAAATTTGTTGAAGTGATGTTATGGATAACAAATGTTCTTGAATGTAGTACATTCTAACAGATGTTTGTTTTAATATTTTGAATACCTGTCTTTAGAAATGAGAAATATCTTTAGAAATGTTCGAAGGTAATCTGTGAGCTCTGTTTAATGACAAAACATTTTCAACTCCAGCTGAAATCTTGGATGTTCAGACAGCAAGAACCTTTTATAAAAACCGTCTTTTACTTTGAAATGGAACAGGTGGTATGATTACTCATGCAGTCAATTAAAAGTTATTCATTTCTAAAATAAATTCAAAACCTTTTAAATAATCGCGTCTGTGGTCTAGCAGCGTAGGTATTGGATCTGACTTCATGAAATCCCGAGTTCGATTCTCAGGTCGGACAACAAAAAGAAAATGTGGTTTTTACCATGTTCTAATAAAAAAAACTTTGCTCGGGATATGTGCCCAGTCGGCGATAGGCTGGCTACCTATCACATTGTGAAACTTAGTGTCTTCGACTAGTTGTGGGTGCCCTGGTTGCACCTTTGCCTATCTCTTCGAGGATATGGGTGTGAAGAAACTTTTTTTTTAAATAAAATAGTGAAAGCGTTAAAGTAAAAAGTATTAGATCGTCTAAATCATTTCATAAAATGACTTTTTAACCGGTTCGCAGATAGGTACTTCTTGCAGAAAAACCGACAATAAACCTCAAAGTCTCTTTAAGTAACATTAACACTAATTGGCTAACAGAATATATGGCTAGCACAAAATTTGATCAAATACATAATTAATGTAAAAGAAAAAAACTAACCAAATATAAATTAAAATTGTGTGGCTTATGAAAACACGGTAAAAGTGAAACTTGATCTATAACTATAAACTATAGACGCCGCCATATTGGCCTCGGCTGCTCTGACGTCACCGTCACGCGACATGCCAAACGCAGACCAAAAAAATTGTTGCACTTTAATTATAAATTTTAAGTCCCATAAATTATCGTTCATGTTATCATACTCTGTACATAATACGAAAAGTCGAAATGTTTTTATGCCCCAAATAGTTCTAGAAATTGACTAATTTTGGTTTTGAAATTCATTGGTCTCATTCATTGGTTCATTGGGTTTGAAACTCATTGGTCGAGTGGCTAGCGTATACGCCTAACTACAACGACCAATCACGAGGTCCGGGTTCGATTTCCGACGGGGGCAGGCATTTGTGTGATGAACATTTAGATGTCAGCATATCCGGATCTGGGTGTTTATTAAATTTATTCTCGTATTTATTTAAGTATTTCTATGTATTGGAATCGTTGACTAACACCCGTAACACAAGCATGTAATTTGCTTACTTTGAAGTTAGATTCAATTTGTGTCACTTATCCAGGGATATTTATTTAGTTGGGCCTGCTTTTTGCAGTTACATTTTCAGTGCAGTTTGCAAATCACAAAGAACTCAAAGATTTGAAGAGTACCTACAGGGAAAAAACGATCAAAGTTGTTCCAAAACAGATTTTTAGTCTTTAACACCATGTAGTTCGCAATACGCTAAGCTTGCTTGGCCATTTTAACTATTTCTAAATATATAATACATTAATCTTGTAAAACATATAAGTTTTATGAGTGTCTTCTACTAAATTCTCCATAATAAATAGCACGTGCGACTTTTTCGAACATTCAAGAATTTAATTCTATAGAGAATTCGTTTGTGAGAGATTGCTAATTTTATATTTTTGTTGATTGACAAACATGATTATAATTCTAAATTTTAATTCACATCAAGTACATACTCGGAACATTTAAAAAAAAACAATTTTATCAGTTTTTAGCCGTTTGACCACCCGTTTTATTATCTTGTTTTACTTAAATTTACCAAGTCTATTTTAACATCTGTGTACGCTTTTACTGAGAAGAACAATCATTAAATATAATAAAACAAACAACTACTCTTCTCAGAACTTATTGTAAGCTTGTGTAAAATTTCTAAAGTCGGCCCTTTTGTAGTACCGGGTAGCAGGTAGTGAGATAACGACCCCTTTTTTCCCGAGCTTGTGTTGTAAAATATTTGCATGGATATTGTTGTTTTTGTAATTGCATTCTGTTAAACGTTTCATGTTCTTTCGAATAAAGTATATAGAAGGTAAATAAAACACGTTTGTTTTTCAAAAGAAATGTTTTTCTTGGGAAAATTAGGGAAAAACACGTAAAATTTTTTCACATTTTGTTAGTTGCAAATGGTTTTGGGCATACACATACACATACATATTTGTACGTTTTTACGTAGCTTAGGTCTCTGGGATCCTAAAAATATATACATTCATATGTTTTTAATACATAAATCGAAAGATATAGTCGTTTTTCAGATTTGCCCACATTTTCCGCCAACCCTGTGAGTGGTTTGGCGCCAAAATCGCTTTGCGCTTGACTGTTGACCGGATAAACATGAAAAGGGTAAAAACGTCTCAAGTCACATAAAATTACCTTTTATTTATTGGCATAAAGGATAATAGTGATCATAGTCCAAGAAGTTAAATTTTAACTTTGAACTAAATTTCTTTTACTAGAGCAATTGTGAGCATAATTTAAACGTTTTAGTGCCTGTGAGTGTTCAAGTAACTAACTGGCTGGTTGCATTTTAGTCGTTTTACTCCACAGCGTCGCGACTCAATGCTAAGTGGTTTTTTACTTACAAGGCGTTGCCGCTGGAAAATATGTTGGAGATTTTATTTTTTCGAAAACAAACAGTTTTACAATTTTCCCATATTGGGTCCTTTTTGTAGAATGTATTATCTACCTTCTTTCCATTCAGATCGGAAAAAGCGTGCATAGTTGTAAGGATTATTACAAATAAAACCTAACTTGGTAATCCTTACGGGTCTTTTACTCCTTACTACCATACCTATTCCCGCTATGAACGCTCTCTCATGTTGCGGTTTGGAGGGTAGGGTAGGCTGTAGACTTGCACAATAACTCTAACACATTGGCTATAGGACAGCTACGCATCTATTACATCTATGGCATCTATGGAGACATGGAGACAAAACAATGAGACATGGAGACACCATAGATGTAATAGGCGCGTAGCTGTCCTATGGGCAGTGTGTTAGACCTATTGTGCGAGTGTATCGCCTAATCTAATGAATATATAAATGGCCCATGGCCATGGTTGTCTCTTATTGACAATAAAAAAGTATGCTTATTCGTTGTGTAGTGTCTTAAAAATAATGGTGGTGGTAATTTTAATGTAGGTAAAGTAGTTTTATCGGCTGTCTTTAACTTATTTTTGGTCACTTATTCTTATGTATCTAATTTGAAAAAATAAGTTGAAAATATGAAGCTAAAACGACCCAGTTATCTATTTTTGTATAAAATATCTTCAACAGATATATAAATAGATTATCTTGCTGACAAGACAATAAATAAAATATTTAATACATTTAAGTAAAGAAATCATGCTTGCCGAGGAGTTTACTTCGTAGTTTCTTCTAATGACTAGCTAGGTTTTGAAACTGTGGTAGCAAAGGCATATAGGTTTACCGGCATGGTTTCCGGGGAGTTCGTTTTGCCGATTCTTCTCCTGACTGGCTAGGGTTGGAAATGGTGGTAGTGTACAGTAGATAGGATTAAAATTAATCTACCTATAAAATTACAACTTTTTAACACATATATTCCGCAAATAAATAATTTTCATTTTGATGTACAGAGATGATTTCAAACGATTTAATAAATTCCATTTTCCTCGGTGTTTCAAATTACAAAGTACATTTCAGTCAGAAACGAGTTCTCGTGTTTTCGTTCTAATTGTCAAACGTATGTCAATTATTTTATTACCTCGGGGTATTCAAGTAACAACCAAGTTGTTTGTAACACTTTCAGCTGTTTTATTACACGGCGGTGTTGCTCAAAGCTAAGTGGCTGTTAACTTCTGACGGCGTTCTCTTGGCAGGTCAATATATAATTTTATTTTAAACTCACGACGAAAAAAGAAAGCTATTTTATATTATTTATTTATTTAATACTTTATTGCACACAATAAACAAAAATTTACTAAATACAGGAAAAACAAAAATGCACAAAAGGCGAGCTTACCTCTAACTACAGAAATTT
>NJDC01015848.1:0-15464 GCA_002245475.1 Calephelis virginiensis
GCGTTACAAGAATCTTTATATGGATCTACGTAATAAAAGCTATTTTGAATTTGAAAAAATTGAACTATTGAGTACGAGCAAAGTGAAGGAAGGGATAGAGTAAACTATTGCAGCGCATGCTGCGGCAGAAATGTGTAACAAAAGAGGTTAGTGAAATTTTATTATCAGTCGTTGTCTTGAAAATGGGTTATTATTCTCGTTGTGTTATCATTCTAAAAACACCAGGCTATGTACTCGTAAATTAAGATGTAGACAGTCGGTGTAAATTTTAGGTTTGTCCTAAAGCAACCTGAAAAATAGATCAAAGAATCAAACAGGTAGATGTTGTTAAAAGGTAAAAGTAAGTGATGTTGGATACAACCTAACGTATACTAACTAGGATATTTTTAGTATTATTGTTTATTGTTGATGGTTGATCGCTATGGTATCCAAAACCTGACGAGTGACGACAAATATGTAACATTTCATAGAAGGCTAATCTACTAATCCCAAAATATATGAAAGCTGTTGCACAGACAAAAATCGTTTCAAGACCACTTTTAAGTTGTTTTGCTTTGTGATAATCCTACTATCTGTTGAAACAACAAACCGAGAATTTGGTGATATGTCATCAATAATACATGGCTATGAACTGCTACTTATTTAGTAATTTCTAATTTTCACTAACACTAACTAAGTATATTCCGTTAATTTTGTCGCCTCTGTGGTCTAGCGGTCCGGCATCGGACTTGACTTCTTGAGGTCCCGGATTCGATCCCCGGGTCGGGTAGCAAAAAAATAATAATAGAAAATGTATATTTTCAATTTTCTAATAAAATTAACGTTGCTCGGGATTGGATATGTGCCCGGTTGGCGATAGGCTTGCCACCTATCATGTTATGGGACTAAGTGTCTTCAGCTAGTCGTGGGTGCATTGGTTTCGTGTCTGCCTACGCCTTCGGGGATATGGGCGTGAAGATACCTAAAATTAAATATGTCGAAATGCACAGTTTCAATTAATATTTATGGGTTCTAATATTATTAATGAAAATTAGAGCTGGATTAACATTTTCTGAATTTATGCAATTCAGGAAATGATTTCACATTTTACACTTTCGAAATCAGTTCCTAAAATCACTTTCACTTTCCCCTTAATTATTTTTAACAAATATGTATAAAAACACTATTTACAATCTGTTCTTTTAAATTACATTTTACAAAAAAATCATATGATGCAGTTACTACTATTTGACACACTCCCCTTAATTTGCCTTTACAAGATGGCGCTAGTGTCGTGTCGCTACTGTCTCCATAAATTATATTTTATAACAAAACTTTGTACAGCGCCTTTTCTTTCTTTCTTTCTTTAGGTATTGGCCTTCACATTAGTATTTTGCCATTAGTCAAGTAGAAATTTGCATCAAATTTTTATTCAATTTTTATCAATTATAATTAGTCATCAGTCATAAGTCTTCAGTAAGTCATGTCTGGGCCTTGAGTAAAACGGTGGCTTTGTTACTCAAGCTCGTCTATTGAGATTTGGCGGCAGCGAAGAAATACACGATACACTAATATCTTCATAATTACTTCATTTGTGCACTTTCACTGAACAAAATTAATCTAATTCCCACCTAAATTAACTAATTTCACGCAATACAACACGAAATTCAATAACTATGAAATAATTACGACCATCTTCATTCACGATGGCGCCAAAACTCTTGTGCAGCGCCTTTATAGTAATAAAAAGAAATTGGTAACTAAGGGAAACACATTTTTAGACCAGTGTCATAGATTTTTTTTTTGTCATAGATTTCGAAACGTAACTTACCGAACGTAATCTACATGGGGCACTAGTTTTGCACTTCTAGCTAATCGGAAGTATTTGAATTTCAAATGTTATATTTTTTAAACGTTTCAACTTTCTTAGTAATAAAAAGAAAATAATTGGCGGGAAATAATTTGTCAATTTTTTTTATCACACATCAAAGTTCTACGTAAGCAACAAAAATGGAATTAAGTTGAACAGATTTTAGAGTGATGATTTTTTATGATTTTTAAAAGTTTTTTGAGCACCGTAAGGCGATGGTTTGCTGAATTTGAGAGAGGTCGAATTTCTTTACATGACGAATTTCGTAAAGGGCGGCATTCAATTGCCGTCAACAAAAATAATGTGGCTACTGTTAAGTGGTTAATTGAAGAAAACCCCCGGATTCGAGGACTATTAAGGATTAGTATGAGCTAAATTCAGAAAATTTTACACGAAGAATTGAAAGTTCGGAAACTTTGTTGTCGTTGGATCCCTCATGAACTGACAGCGGAGCAGAAGCGGGCTCGCGTGGAATGGTGCTCACAAGATGCTACTGAAATACGACCACTGACATTCTAATGCTGTTTATGACGAAACGTGGATTTATTGTTTTGAACCCGAAAAAAATAGCAATCCTGTGAATGGGTGTTTGAAAATGAGAACAGGTCAACAAAAGCGAGACAGGCGAGAAACTTAGTATCTTCACGTCTATATCCCCGAAGAGGTAGGCAGAGGTACAACCAAGGCACCCACGACTAGCCGAAGACACTAAGTCCCACAATGTGATAGGTGGCAAACCTATCGCCAACCGGGCACATTTCCAATCCCGACCAACATATTTTTTTAATTAGAAAATTGGAAAAATCCATTGATGTTGGCCGACCCGCGATTCGAACCCAGGACCTAATGCAGTCAAGTCCAACACCCGGACCGCTAGACCACACAGGCGATTCAGGCGAGAAACGTTGGTAAAAAAAATAATCGCGTTTTTTTTTCTCAGCTACGGGTCCAATCCCACTTGAAGATCAAAAGAATGTTAATTGTGAGTGGTATTCTACTATTTTTTTACTGAGCGTGTTACAAAAAATTCGCGAAGGACGACCCAAAAGTCCTACACTATGATAACGCTTCTTCACACTCGGCCTACAAAACAAAGTCATTTTTAGCTTAGGAAAAAGTAGATCTCGTCACTCATCCTATGCATAGCCCCGACCTAGCACCCTGTTATTTCTGTATTTTCCCCGAAATCAAAGATTTGATGAGAGGTTTTACTTTTACCAACTCCGAAGAGGCAGTGATAGCGTTCAATCAGCACGTAGAGAACATGCCTTCAGATCTGTGGTCCTCCTGTTTTAAAAAATGGTTCGATCGCATGAAAAATGTTTAAAATGTAAAGGAGATTATTTTGAAAAGCACTCAACATAATATTTTGGTGATAACATGTTGTTTTTTTAAGTTACGCTATACTTATAGTGTGACCTACGTATACCAACTCATGGTAAAAGCTCAGGACTTAACCTATTTGTGTTGTACCTACTACCACCGTTTCCAAACCTAGCCAGACAGAAGAAGAAACGGCGAAACAAACTTCTTGGCAAACATACCATTATTTATATTTGGTTAGTAATTATTACAATTATTTTACTATAAATTCTTTTCTACAAGAAAATCTAAGTAAAAAGAAAAAAAGAATTGTAATGATGGAACTACTTTAAAAACATATTCCTAAAACTAGGTGCAAAAGTTCGCAACACATTTGCAACCACTCTAAATGTTACAATGGAACCTTAAAGTTAGTATTCATATATATTATACTGTGCCAGTGACGTCGTTTAATTAAATCTCACTTATTAAAATGTGCCCGAAAAACTCAACAGCTCCATGGTAAAACGTAGTAACTGACAGAATGATACTTTTAAAATAAAATTGTGAATTTGAGTAAATTAACAAGTTTTCTCAATATATTTACATATAAGTAAGTAAAAAAGTAAGTAAGTAAGTATCTTCACACCTATATCCCCGAAGATGTAGGCAGAGGTACAACCAAGGCACCCACGACTAGCCGAAGACACTAAGTCCCACAATGTGATAGGTGGCAAGCCTATCGCCAACCGGGCACATTTCCAATCCCGACCAACATTTTTTTTTAATTAGAAAATTTGGCCGACCCGGGATTCGAACCCGGGACCTCATGCAGTCAAGTCCAACATCCGGACCGCTAGACCACAGAGGCGATTTTACATATAGAATCTATACTTACATCGTTGGCACTTTGTGGAATTCCATTGTATACACACGTTTTAAAGATAAACTTATCTACTTTCTAAAATATACTTTATTTAACACTAGACCAACCGGTTCCACTTTACACAGCACAATATAACATGATATAAAACATGGGCTTTATAACATGACATAAAGTGAAACCGGTTGGCTAAAATATAACATCAAGTGTTAAATAAAGTGTATTTTAGAAAAGTACAAGACTTACCCTTAAAAAGGCGAATGTTCACTTATTAAACAAACTATTAGTGTATAGCTATTAACACGGTATATTAAAATTAGCCTAGTAAGTAAGTAGTACGTAGAGGCTATCGAGTGCCAAATGTTAAGATTGACAATGCAGATATACGGTGCAAATGTGGACGGATGTAAATACCCGGGTAGACCTAGAATTCATGATCAAATCACTCGAGTTTTATTCTAGGATGGTGTCGAGAATCTCCGAAATTGGGGTGTTTTTATGAAAAGGGTAATCAAAACCACATAGGTCTGAAATGATCGTGGTATTTGGCACTGAATTTAATATTTTTATTGTGTGAATAGGGAACTAAAATTCTCACATGAATAGTAGCAAAATACAGGATTTACTCATTGTTTCGCGCAAATATAAAATTACTTAAGTAGTCAATACTTTAGTTGAGAAACTTAGAATTAAAAGTTAATGAAAACGTTTTTATTTTATTTTAAAAGGATGAATATGAAATACTGTTTTTTGTTACTATAATATTACAGCTTTTTTGTTGGAGATATGTTAAGGGTTATAGTTAATACTCACAAACGATATTTACTAAAATGTTCACTATTCGGCAATTGCCTTGGTATTGGCAATTGCCGAATCAATAGATTTATCTCTTGCTAAATATGGGAATTGTTGGTTCTTGGTTATCTTTGTATGTTATAATCAGTATCTCTACGTTTCATTGCGGTTGTCTAGAAATCTTAATATCACAGACTTTCTGGCATAATTCGTAAAGATTGAATCGCCCCAAATATCATTTTCCATATCATAATTTAATCATTCATGTTATTTTTTTATGTGAGAGGCTAGCGAACAAACACACGGCTTTCCTGATAGTCAGAGACAACAGTGGCCTATAGACACCATATATGTTACAGGTGCCTTCATGTCTTAAGGCTAGAATTGAAGGTCTACTGTCCATGTCTACCGGCTCCCCTTCTCCAAACTCAATAAGAATTAAATTAGGTTACTGGTTTTTCTAACCATCTTTAGTAAATAATGATTTTTATGTACTTACCTACAGAAATAAACTACAAAGACAGAAGCTTTATAACGAAAATAAGTTGTATGGAACAAAAATATCCTTTACAGGGTGTTGTTTTCGGGCTGTGCACTTGTTCTTTCACAGCACAACGAGTAATCTAGCCGGCAAAAGCTGCGGACGCTCCCAGTTGGCATAATTTAAAGCCTTTTAGCTTTAAAACATTTCGGTTGTAAAGCAAATGTAAATATATATCTCCATTTTGTTTTATTTTGAAAAGCGTCATCATTGTCCTCGTTTAAAAGCTTTTAGACAGATTAGATTATAATGTATGTACGAGGAGCTAAGTTTGCTCACTTTTGACTAAATGGTCTTAGACAGTAGACCCTGTACTTGCAATATTTTTATGTAATACTAGCCGACCCAGCGAACATCGTATCACTTGACATTTACAGCTACTAACAGTATGTATTGATGAAAGCTGTATTTTTCCCATTTTCCCTGTACATTTCCCTGGTTTTTTCTTCATAAGAACCTTCTCCTGACAATAACTAAAACAACAAAAAAAGTTAGACAGTAGACCCAGTACTTGCACTATTTTTATGTAATACTAGCCACCCCGGCGAACTAAAATCGATTTACATTTACAGCTATTAACAGTCTGTATAGATGAAAGCTGTGTTTTTCCCATTTTCCCTGCAAATTTCCCTCGTTTTCTCTTCATAACAACCTTCTCCTGACAATAACTAACACAATAAAAAAGAATAAGCAAAATTGGTCCATCCGTTCAGGCGTGAAACGATAACCACGCGAAATGGACATTCATTTTTATAAGTGTACTAGCTGACCCAGCAAACTTCGTATCGCTTGACGTTAATGCTTCTATAGTAGCGCAGTCTGTCGGATACAATGTGAAACATTCCAAAATCAACCACTACTTATTATTAAAAAAATAATAATTAAAAAAAAAACATTTTTCAGGAGACCAAATTGTGAATCTAAACCATTCTCGAATTCTCTTGAACACACACAAAATGTTTCATCAACATCGGTCCAGTCGTCTAAAAGGGGTTTAGTGACAAACACACGAACACAAGAATTATATATATTTATACAATTATATAATTATCTACTCTTTTATGGCTTATATTAAAACTTATTAAGTGATCGGAATAAAAGGATAAACAAAATAAGTTTTTATTTCAAATGAAAGCAGGAGACATAGCTTCAGTATCGAATCGGTACTCAAAACAAACAAAATCCGGAATAATAACAAAATAATAAAATACAAATGAAACGAAACAAATGTTGCCAAGATGGCGGATTACATTATGAATCGTCTTTATGCCGGGATTACAATAATTGCTTAAGTCGTGCCCGAGCGGATCCGGGTATCTTCGTTAAGTCGCGCCCATAAACCCGCAGTAAACCGTCAAGAGTTGTTTGTACAATTTTGATTGGAGTTTCGGATTTTTACCCAACGATGCGGTCACGATACGATATATCTTTTGTTATGATACGAGTCATTTTAGCGCAGTGTATCTCCAAGAAAGTGACTTCGATTTCAATACTACGTCATCTACGTACCAAAAAATGAGTATTTTCCTGAATTTTACTCGGATTTCATTGTCATACTTAGATTTGGTAGCAATGTGACCTCTTTGGAAGTGTGGTATTTCAAATTCAAGAAATATATTTAAAATCACTTAGGAAATGACGGAGAAATCGATTATCATACTTACATAAAAATATGATTTCGAACATACAACCTCCTCCTTTTTGAAGTCGGTTAAAAATATAGTCGCGCTATCTCATCCTGGATAGTGTGACAAAATGACAGTATGTTTCGCCATGATTTGTGACCTTTGATTTCTTTACTGTAAATTAATTATGTATATATTCACAGCAAAGCTGATGAATAAATTTCAAAGAAATTGGACATAACTTGTCCCGTTAGTTCAATAGGTTAGTATGGGAGGGTAAAAAACTTGATACGCAGTGGAAACAACAAAGAACAGCGTAAGTATGAAATTGTTAACAAATACACTTTTGTGAATAGAATGTAAGAAAATCGATAATACAGACTTAAATCGACCCCATTTATTCGGCGGTTTCACGATATTGGTCATAACGTAAGCATTTTTTTGATAACATAATAAATTATTCAATAATTTCGTCAATGTTTAGGTAGTTAAAGCCCGTTTGAAAGTTCATGGTTTAAATATTAAGGTTTGGTACCTTTTAAAGTACCTTTTAGTATTGGGTTCAACAACCCTACGCTTACCTTTGGGCTTTGTGTATAGATTAATTAAAGTCACTAAATTTAATTCAGAAAGTATAAACCTTACGGTATGAACTTGGCAATTTGTCGTACTGGCCTCTTTAATCACTAATTTATTCTCTTTGGTTAGGTATTCGAAATTCAAATTTATGCCGCTGTTTTTCTTCTTTCTTCAGGTTTTGGCATTCGCGTTATCATTCTACCTTTAGTGAAGTAGAAATTTGGATCAAACTTACCAAAATCGGGATTCAATTATAATTAGTTATAAGTCGTCAATAAGTCGTTTTCCCCGTGTTTTTCCGGGTTCCTTTGCAGAATAGACCATCTGCCTTCCTGCGCCAGGCAGCTCGTAAAAGCGAGCATAGGCTTACCGTCACCAGCACCGTGACTTCTGACTAAGTGGTAGAGTTTCGCAGTGATTCGTCCGGATTGGTGAGATTTGGCGGCAATGAGGAAACACATGATACGCTAATTTCTTCATGATTATTTCATTTGTGCACTTGCAATGAACAAAATTGTACAAAATACCACAAAAATTGACTAATTTCACTCAATATAAACACGCAATTCAATAGTTATGAAAAAACTTCGACTATCTTTTCTGTCGATGGCGCCAAAATTCGTGCTATTTTCACATGTATTTATTTTTCACAAACCGTTATTCATTTGCTTTTTCTACTGTTTTTTTTTGTTTGCTTCGCTCAATTTAAAAATGGAAAACTTGAAATATTGTGTTATTTACTAGCACGATTTACACTGTGGTACCAATTCTGCGAAATGGCTTGAAGAGTCACTGATGAGTTGCAAAATAAAAAAAACGGTGCGATATCAGTTCCAACGTTTTCATTCTGGAAATTTCGACCTGCAGAACAAGCTCCGTGGGCGGTCAGAGACTTAATTTGAAGTTGGAGAATTGAAGACTGTTTTGGAAGCAGATTCATCGCACAGTATGTCCCAGGTAGCTGCAGGTTGCAATGCTAGAGATACAACTAGTTTAAACTACTTGAAGCAAATTGGATTGTTTGAAAAGCTTGAAAGGTGGGTTCTTCATGAATCAAGTGAAGCAAATCGGAAAACGCGCGTTAACTGCCGAAACGGTTATTATTTATTTATTTAGCATGTTGTGTTTACATCTAGAAGAGGTCAGCTTAGAAAATGTTTATTTCATATGGATTTATTTAATATGTTTTATATAAGTTGTACCTCCGTTTTGTAGACCTAATAAACAAAAAAAAGTGCACCAGTAAAAATGGTTAATACTTTGAATAAATATATAAATATAATATATTTATCTTAAAAAAATACTGGACTCTTTGTTCCTCCCATACAAATCACCAATTTCATATGTAAGGACCTAATATTACTCACAGCTGTTTCGATAATTATTAATACAGGTTATATGTTAGATGACAATTATTACAAACGTATTATTATTTTTTAATTATCATAAATGCCACTGTGAACTGATTCATATTTTACATTAAAGGGCAACTATAACGTCAATGCTTGCCGTTGTCGTGTTCTGATTTGGAGGGTAAGGTAGGCGGTAAACTTACTTTTTAACTTACATAACGTCATGACATGTTCCGTTTCGGAAGGTAAGGTAGCCGCTAAACTTACTTTTGCTCGAGGCCTAACATCCCGACATCAGGTTGGCTACGCACCATTTCCACCTTTGGTGTTCCCGGGATTTTTTTACCATCTGGCAATCCATCTGCTTGTTTGCCTTCCAGTATCGTAAAAAATCACACAAAAGTGAGGAAAGAAGTCCTCGTGTTGGTCTAGGTCCCGTGTGCATGCCTCTCTATTTGAACATAGGTTAAGTAGATCAAACCAAAAAGAAAAGCTTAACAAAAAAGACGGGTTGCATTCCGGGAGTGCCGGCAGAAGTGAAAACTTGAATATTAACGTTGTGCATTTTTGATATTTTGGAATAGTTAGGGAATAATTTTGCATGAATTGCTTTAATTATCAGTATGAAAGTACTACCATTTATGTGGTAGAATACAATATTCATTTATTACGCTATCGTTCACAAACATGACAACATGAACATTCGCGCAAGCGCCCTGCGCCGTCTTACGAATTTTCGATCAGATCACGGTATCCTGACGCGAGTTTAGAAGTTTTTACCCATTCTAAAAAAAGTGCGCAACGCCGCTAAAGAAGTTTTCATTTCAAAAATAAAGAACCTTGCAGAATTTCGTCAAGTTTCAAACCTGCTTTTGGCTAATAATTTTGGTTTGAAATATTATCTCACCTGTTCTAGGGGAGCGTTCAAGTATTATGTATCGCAACATTTAAAGATTTTTGCCCCCCCTCCTCACCTTGTAACACATTGTAACGTTTTACGGGACCCCCCCCCCCCCCCAAATTGCGTTACGTAATACTTGACCGCCCCTAAGCACTCATGTACTATATATGTATACTCATACGATAAAAACTTGAATAAAACATTATAATCTCTGTCTACCCCCCTGTGTACTGAATCCTAGCTGCGCTCTTGCATGTCGTCATTGAAGAGCAGTTTTTTTCTTAAAGTAAAACAGAGAAATAAACAAAAAATAAAACTTATTTTTATATATTTTAAATTGATTACTTTATGAGCTACTTTGGTGATATAAAGTGTCGTATGAATCTTATCTAATAACAATAATAATTTATTTCAGATATTATAAAATCCATATCCTCACATTAAAATAACATTTGGCGAAATCTTTGTAAAAATATTATGAAAGAAAAATAAACAATTTGAATCAAAGTCAACATTTTCAATACTGGCCACATAAAGTAACTAATAAATTGAGTAATAAATTAAAACAACATTAAAATTTACAGGTTTTGGTCACATAGAATAATTAATATAATTAAAGATATAAATTAAATAAAGTCAAAATAAAAATAATTATTAAATAGCAATATACAATAGAATAGCAAGACGCTCACCAAAAACATTTCATTACATGATATTAAGTGATTTATAAAAAAAATGAAAAGAAGAAAATAATTTAAATCATAAAAAATTCACTTCTGTTGACATAAAAATAACTAACTAATTGAATAATAAGTTAAAATCTAGAATAGTATTCCACATTACAGTAATAATAATTAATTTAATAAAATATAAAGTAAAACAAGTCAAAGTTACATTAAACTATATATACAACCCTTATTGATTAGTCGCCCAACAAAACATTAACAACAAACCCACTTAATTATATTTCATGTTTATTGGCCGAGGCTCGAGAGTGTAAGTATTACCCTATTTAGGCAGAGTGGGAAACTAGTGCCGGAAGAACGCGCGTGTGTCGGACCCGTAAGGATATTACTCTATTTGTTGCAGTGCGTAAGTCGTTTTTATCAAAACGGAAAGTTTTAGGATAGTACAAATATAGAAATAGTATAATTTATAATTTCTATACCTGACATTGGCTAAATAAGTCGTGAAAAACGATTGAAAGCCATATTTATAAAAGAAGAAGAAGATGTTATAATTTTTATGGTGGCACTTTGTGGTATATATGTATACAAATTATACTTTTACTTTTTTTTATTATAGTGAAACCTAAATTACGTGTTGGTCTGGGTCCTTTGTGTTTTTTTTATGATATTAGAAGGCAAAAAAGCAGACGGATTTCCTGATGGTAAGAAATTCACGCCGCCTAAAGAAACCAAAGGTGGTAATGGTGCGTTGCCAACCTGATGCCGGGACGTTAGGCCTCGAGCAAAAGTAAAAAGTAAGTAACGGGACACGTCATGACGTTATGGTGGCAGGAATAGGTAAAGCGATGACCAATCCGTGTGAGTCGCTGCGAAACTCTACTACCTTAATTAGTGATGGTAAGCCTATGCTCGCCTTTAACGAGCTGCCTGGCAGGAAGGCAGATGGTCTATTCTGCAAAGGAGCCTGGACGAACACGGGGAAATTACTTAACGTCAAGATTTTCTTTCATTGTGTCAAAAGCATTAAGTAAATTACCTAGCACCTGTTCCAGTATAAAGGATTAGGTGTCAGTACTTCCCCCGCTCTCTAATGGATGATTGATTGATTTCTGTGAACCTGAACCATCTTGGTGGTACATTATCGATACGTTTGTGTTTTTAGGTCATCTGTTTTGTACTCGCATTTGTCAGCGAGTTTGCTTGCATGTAAATTAACTACGATCAAGTGGACTTGCGCCAGTGGTATAAAATCGTTGGTCTCGATCAAAAGACAACGCCGAATTAGTTATCTATAAATAAATAGACAAGATAAATTAAATCAATTGATCTCACTCTGAATAAAGCTTATTATGTATATGTTTGTGTTTTGGGTGTTAGTCAATAAATAAATATCCTTGGACAAGTCACACAAATTGAATTTAAACTTAAAGTAAGTAAATTATACTCTTACATTAAGGGTGTTACACAACAATTCTAAGTAATACTTACCCCGTGTTGGTTCGGGTTCCTTTGTAGAATAGATCATTTGCCTTTTTGTGTTAGGCAACTCGTAACAGGCGAGCATAGGCTCGCTGTCACTAAAACCGTGACATCTGACTAGGTGGTAGAGTTTCGCAGCGACTCGCCCGGATTGTTAAAGTAAAGTATCTTCACGCCCATATCCCCGAAGAGGTAGGCAGAGGTACAACCAAGGCACCCACGACTAACCGAAGACACTAAGTCCCACAACGTGATAGGTGGCAAGCCTATCGCCAACCGGGCACATTTCCAATCCCGACCAACATTTTTTATTAGAAAATTGGAAAAATCCAATTTTCTTTGTGTTGGCCGACCCGGGAATCGAACCCGGGACCTCATGCAGTCAAGTCCAACACCTGAACCGCTAGACCACAGAGGCGATTGTTACCACTGCCTTACCTATTCCAGCCGCCATAATGTCAGCGCTTGCCGTTGAAGTATTTCGGTTCGGAGGATAAGGTAGCCAGTAAACTTACTTTTGCTCGAGGCCTAAGGTTGGTAACGCAAAATAAATTTAATGAACATACCTGAAAATACAAGTATCAAATGTCATCACACAAATGTTCAATCGACTGTTTGAAGATTAGCTGGCAAACGAGCAAAGTGGACACCGTTGCTGTCAATGCAACTCTTTTAGCGTCTCTTGAACAGCCCCAAGCTGTAATTTCAGAGAATATAGACTCCACAAACTTAAGGTTATCTTTTTTTGTATGTTTGTTATGCGATTTATCGACCAATAACATTTAGTAAATATTGATAGTTCTTTTTCGAAATGGTAGACCATGATTTCGAAAGAGTCCTATGAAAAACTTAACATGATCTGACTAGTGGTTTTTAAATTATCTACTACAACACCGTTTGTCGGATGTTGGTAAAATTTGTATGGGACCATCTGAGCATTAAATCCAAATCCAAAAAAGACGTGACAATGAAATTGGAATCGGTTTTTAAAGTTTTGCTGCCCTTAAATTATCACTACGTAAACAAAATCGCTTTGAGTCGCTCAGTGTGCTGAGAGTGAGTTTCGCACGAATTTACTTTACTACCGCGTTTGCGTTTGGACGATCCAAATGTATGGAATAATTTTGTTGCTTCGACTATCCGCTAGAGGCGCTGACAATAACTCCATACATCAAGGTCGTTAAACGTAAACGCGATAGTAAAGTAAATCATTTCAAATGTATATGTATGCTTAGATCTTTAAAAGTGCGCAACGGATTTTGATACGGTTTTTAATAGAGTGATTCAAGAGGTTTACATTTGTATTATTATATATAAATATATATCTATAAGTTTGTCATTCCGTGCGAAGCTAGGATCAACTGCTAGTATAACATAAAACCAAATCCTAAAGTTGAGACCAAGTATGGCAAAACAAGTTAAAGTCTGATTGTTGGTACGACTGCGACATAATCAGCCTTAACCTAATTCATATTCCGCGTTACGGGACCCACGACGTGCAAATTGGATTCCGCTAATTGCGAGAGCAGTGTTGCCAACATTCCGAAGATTCCCATATAGAAAATTTAATATAAATTTATGAGCTTAAGAATTATTGTCTAGTTTACCACCTATAAGCTCGTAAATCTTTGTAGAGCATTAATTATTAGTTATGAGAAAATTATTTGCATTTTAATATCGCGTTCTTCTTCCTACGTGCCTTTTCTATTAGTAAGTATCTTAACGCCCATATCCCCGAAGAGGTAGGCAGAGGCACGACCAAGGCACCCACGATTTGCCGAAAATACTAAGTCCTGCAATGTGATAGGTAGCAAACCTATCGAGAGCCGGGCCCGGCACCAATCCAATCCCGAGCTACTTGAGAAAGAAAATTGAAAATACCACATCTTTTTGTTGCCCGACCCGGGATTCGGACCCGGGACCTCATGAAGTCAAGTCCAACACATGGACCGCTAGACCACAGAGGCGATAATATACTATTTTTTAACAGTTAAGTGATGTATTTTAAAAATGGAAAATAATTCGAATATACAGAAAATAAAACAAATAAATAGTAGTCAATTAAATAATTTTAATTGTTAAAATAAGTGCTTCAGCCTTTATGTATGAGTTGCAACTATGTAACATTTACTTATAACCATAAGTTATATATGTTTATATTACTATAACACATGTTTGTATTACTACATAATACATGTTTATATTACTGTTTCACCTCTGTGGTCTAGCGACCCGGTGTCAGACTTGAGTTCTTGAGGTGCCGGGTTTGATCCCCGGGTCGGGCAACAAATTAAAATTAGAAAATGTATATTTTCAAGTTGCTAATAAAAATAAAATGGCCAGGGTTTGGATATGTAACGGGTTGGTCATAGGTTTGCCACTGGACTTGACACTCGATTTGGTGTCTTTGGCAAGTTGTAGGTGCCTAAGTTGTGCCTATGCCTACCACTTCTAGATATGTACTGTTTATACTGTTACTGTTTATACTGATACTGTTTTATTTATATTAATGTCGCTTCTCGTGTGTTTAAATCTATGGTAAGTTGCATGGCGATGTGAATCCGTATGTTTTGCATTTACCCACATAAATGCAAGTGAATTAGAAAAATATTTTGAATCTTGTTTTGTTATGTGCCTTTTATTGTTAATTATCACTATATTGTGTCTTCCAGTTGTCTTGCAAACTTATAATATTTAGAAGTTACATGTTTAAAGAGATATATCAGTTATTTTTGCTCAGACAGAAGGTATGTTCTTAATTTAAGTATTTTTTCTTGTTCTCATGTCAGTAAATTCCTTTTTTTTATGAGAAAAATGTTTCTTAAATCTGAAAATTGTAGTTTTTGAATACGAAATTTGATTTCATGGTCTAGAGAATTACATGGGTTACTTTATACTCCAATACTAATCAGCTGCAGAAGCATACCACAGTCAATGTTAACTGATGGAAACCTACTGTGTGATGACTAATGTGTTGCTAACCTCGCGGTTTTTTCAACTTCACCGACCTTTGTGGGCCTAGCAGAGTGCTCAGCCCGATACATCATTATTTAAATGGATTGGACTGTTACCTACAAAGCCAACAACAAGGGCTGTCTCCCGGAAGACCGTATCTCGACTTGGTGCAGCGTTCTTGTTACTGGGTGGGCTTGATGAAGGAGTAGTGGCGGCTCGTCGCTCGGCGTTAGGCGCCGGGCGCAAGAAAGGTCTTCGTCGCCGAGACCGACGGCGACGGTGTAGTGTGATGTAATGTTCGTATATATCCCAAGCGAAGTAGGTAAACACTACTAGGTTCTAACTAAAGTGCAACGCCATCTTGTTTTAGTCAGAATTTCAAGGGAACGATTTTAATGTATGAAATTTTTAATCTATTATATTTACTAATCTCTAAAGGAAGTGACTAATGTTTGCATGAAGTAGTAATACCATTATATTTGTTAACAAACATTGAAACTTATGCATCATTATT
>NJDC01015848.1:33707-46223 GCA_002245475.1 Calephelis virginiensis
ATAAATTAGTGTGAGTCAGCATTATTTAGAAATTGATATCAGGTTTTTGTTATGAGTGTAATCTCCAGAAGTAGTATTGTTTCATAGCTGTGATGATGTCAGTGAGTTTATTTATTTATTCTATATTCTACAATATGAACATAAACATACAAAACAAAAAATACAAAAGAAAAATGGAGAAAAAAAAACATTTGAGTAAATCATAAGTTTTAATTGAGAAATGTAAATGTTGTACAGTTTTCATTATTTAAACGAACAATATTTTATTTTATACCGCGCCGTGTCTATAATTTTGTGCGTCGATGACCAATGAAAAGAGTTGCTGCTCTTTCGCCTTCAAATACTATAAAAAGTTTTTAAGATACGTAATGTACTTGTTTTTTGAAAGATAAATTTAATGGAGTTTTCTTGTCTTGCGTAATGGATATTTTAGAGAATAATAAAATCTCGGAAAGTCAAAAATAAATCATAAGTGAAACGAACTTACATTTTAGTAATCTTAATGTTATTTGCAATAAGCAGTTTGGCTCAATATTCATATAAAAAAATAAAAGTATTAAGTTTGCTATGTTATTTATTCACCTAAATCATATGACACTAGTAGCCTTAAATCTGAATGCCTTTAGACTCACTTTCAAATTAAACGGGTTATATCTTTTCACCATGTTTATTACTTAAAAATAGGAATATACTTAGAGGTCAATAGTTATTTATTAGACTTTGTTACTTGTTTGTCAAGTGCCTTGTGTCACGTAAGCCAAACTTCATACAAAATTCGGGTTTGCAATATCTATGAAAGATCCGCCTCTTATTATGTAGTATTTATATACTCTTTGGAAATAAGGCTATTAACGTTATTAGCGGTTTTCTTGTTTCTAGATCATAAAGCACAAAGAATATATTTTAATCAAGAAGGGATTCTGAAGCACGAGTATCTTAAGCCTGGTCTAAATACTAGACTTCATAAAGGATATGATTTTAAACTTAAGTAAATTTAATTATTTATACGTAGATAATTCGGCCTTGTTACATAGGCCGTCGTTATTGCAGTCCCGTCGTGACTACGGTCCTATATAACTAGGCCGAAATATCGACAAATAAAAAAAAATATCATGAGTATCCAGTATCAACAATTAAAAATGTTCATAAAGGATGCTGTTATAAGCGAAACAGGAAGGCTATTTATAAAATACGTAAAACAGTGCAAGTGTTTCTTCATCTAAAAATCCTATTAAGATTATGAATGCGAAATCTATTTGTTTGTTGTTTACTCTTCCACGCTAAAACAGCTGAATCGATTTTCATTAAATTTGGTACACACATCAAGGGTAACTTGGGTTAACACATAGGATAGTTTTTGTCCGGAAATAATATTCCTGTGGGACCACGCGGACAACGCCGCGGGCAACAGCTAGTACTTCATAAAGGCCTTACAAATTCAAGCAAATGGATGAAACATTTAGCTCGGCTTGTTTAGGTTTGCAAGCGATTGCAGAAAACCTGGCATTCGTTATTTTTGGTGCCAAATAAAAAAAAAACTGAACGTTACAGGAAGCGATTGTATGCATTTTTGTGCGTTTATGCGTTATTTAGTATTACTAAAGCTTCGGAGTTTGTGGCAAATTCGAAACGTGCAGAGAGCTTTTTTACTACATTATTAACAAAGAACTTACAAGTATTTTTCGACTTCAAATAAAACACAAAATGTATTATTATCCACTTTGACATGGTTATGGCAGTTGAGGATATTTAAATATTGAGTTGGTTAGTCAGTTCGAATGTGATAACTTCTGAAGAGTGATATATTAAATACAGTTTATTTTTATTTTAAAGCTCAAATCTTCAAATATGATATTAAGTCTATATCATATTATATAGACATAGACTTTTTAAGTTATAAAAACACCATCTTAGGACTCTTTTAGGGAAGAGTAATTTTTTAACCGACTTTAAAAAAGGTCATCAATAATTGAGCTCTGTGTTTTTTGTATGTTTGTTACGCGATTAGTCGCCCAATGGCAAACCTATTTTGATGTTTTTTTAGAAAGATAGGCTTTGACACCACTAGCAGTGTTATAAAAGTATCTTTACGCCCATATCCTCGAAGAGGTAGGCAGAGTTACAACCAAGGCACCCACGACTAGCCGAAGACAAACTAGCAGTGTTATACTTATTTAAAACTCAAAACTACTAATGGGTTGTTGGTAAAACTTATATGTGATCTTGGAGTCCTTAGCTACCTTCTAAAAGAAATGGTCAAATCGCAACTTGGTGATAAAATAATTGAAGTCGGTTTTATGCAATTTTACTATACTTAAACTATTATAAAAAATAATCTGTTTAAGTACTTGTTTGCTTTCCTACACGTTTTTCATATATTATTTTAACTAAATTAATAAACTGTCAACGTATTTTTATTTTAGCGCTTGCCCTGTGCTTGGGATAAATTTTCTATAAATTTTAAAGAAAGAAAAAATTTCGCCCTAAATTTTTTCTATAGGACATAACTACCCGCGTTAACGAGTTAGAAAGGAATTAAAAATTTCGCCACGGGACTTGAATCCTCAGTAGCTCAATTAGTTAGAGCATTCGTCGGCTTGAGACGAAAGGTTACAGGTTCAAATTCTGTCTGGGGCGAAATTTTTTCTTTCCTTAAAATTTATAGAAAATTTATCCCAAGCACAGGGCAAGTGACAAAATAAAAATACGTTGCGAGAAACGAAAGTTATGGCCATTCTAAAATGTGAATTTCATCTGTAATGATGAACTCGTTTGGTGGGTACTCAGAATTGTGTATCTATAGGACATAATTACCCGCGTTAACGAGTTAGAAAGGAATTAAAAATTTCGCCACGGGACTTGAATCCTCAGTGGCTCAATTGGTTAGAGCATTCGTCGGCTTAAGACGAAAGGTTACAGGTTCAAATCCTGTCTGGGGCGAAATTTTTTCTTTTTTTTAAATTTATAGATAATAAACTGTCGCTTCAAAACTGCCATATCCAAAACTAGTGTTCGTAATTTTATTAAAATTTTACGGAACACGAGGTGTTAGTAGAGTCTGTTAAAGGTTTTGGGTTAGTCTAACCTAACTCAGGCAGGAAATTGACCGGGTCAGCTTTAAACGGCACCGTATAAAACTAATAGCTTTCGAATTTATTGTATTGATGAAACAATCTCCATCGCTCGCAATGAAAAGTGCAAATCATTTAACTAGACCCTTAAGTCGGACTCAGTAGCAGAGCCGTGTCCGACTCTACCGAATTAGCACCACCACCTTGCCTATTCATGACATTTAGTACAAAATCGGAGCATCTACCTATCGTGTTCCAGTTAAATACGTGATTTTCTTTTGTAAAGTATCTTCACGCCCATATCCCCGAAGTGGTAGGCAGAGGTACAACCAAGGCACCCACGACTAGCCGAAGATACTATGTCCCACAATGTCATAGGTGGCAAGCCTATCGCCAACCGGGCACAATTCCAATCCCGACCAACATTTTTTTTTATTAGAAAATTGGAAAAATCCAATTTTCTTTTTGTTGGCCGACCCGGGATTCGAACCCGGGACCTCATGCAGTCAAGTCTAACACCCGGACCGCTAGACCACAAGGCGATTATTTTCTTTTGTATTGGTCACATATTAATCTTGTTTAAATGTGATTTGTTTGTAGCTGTATATCATCTGACAAGTTTTGGCAATTCCGTCCAAATACATAGATTTTTTTATGAGAAAAGCCAATAAACGCTCCGGGTGAAACACAACCATTCCAAACACTGTCACTATGGCGGCAGGAATAAGTAAACAATTTGTACTTACCAGATTTATTCATATCACTGGGGAACTTACTTATTCTTCTCCTTTCCTTTCAATTTATAATTTAATTTCAAGTAATATATAAATATAAAAAAGGGATAGCCATTTCGCGAGGCCATCGCTTCACGCTTGAACAGATGGAGCAATTTTGTTAACTTTTTTTCGTTAGAAGAAAGATCACATAAACAGGAAAACAGGGAAAACTGCAAGGAAAATAGGAAAAACAACACTTAAATTTTTGTCCCTATATAAACTGATACTAGTTTCAAGCGATACGATGTTCGCCGGGTTGGCTAGTCTTGTTATAAACTTTCTATAATACTAGTCAATGTAGGCATTGTAAGGTGCATTATTAAACCAATCGAGGTTTTTATATCTTCAAGCCAAGTGCCTTACATGGTAAGCAGAGTGTATACAGTGCTAAGTGTAGTGCCAATCCAAATGTATTGTTTCGAAAACTCCTAAAACTATAGTTTTTGGTGTACTTATGTTACTCCAGTGTTTTTTTATCTTTTCCTTTGACTAAATGTGTAAGCTGATTGAAAACAATAAAAATACACCGACTCTATTACTTAATTAATTAAAACAAACAAAAAATTAACATGGAATGAGCACGAAATTAAAAAAGTTAGCGGTATACAAATAAGTCGTTTTCGACACATTTTCTTTGCAAGCTACATTCTTTTTTTCAGTTTCCATATTAATTTTACATAAAAATGCAAAGGAATATCAAACGGGTTAAAATCTTGCATTCTCAAGTGGTGTTTGACCGAATTAACACAACATAAGCAGAGTTTCCACGGTAATTTAGTCTTGACCCCATTTCTAAGATATTCTGAAGGAAAGTTTATTTTGCATTACGAAATTCCTTCATTATTTCTATGAAAGAACATGACAGAGTATATAATAATAAGGAGCGAGCGCAACTGTAATAAACAAAAATGATTGAAAAGGCTGTAATTCTACAACACATCTTTTAAACTTGCGACAAAGTTATTCAGGCTGATTACAATTAATTCTGTTTAAACATATACACATATAGAAATACTATTTAAAAAACTAAACTCTTATTCTTACATAAAATTCTGCACATCATTTTCTTGGAAGATCACAGTTTTTTTACATCTCGTTATTATAATTTAACGACAACAAAAATATAAAAAAAAGTAAAAATGATAAGCTACAGCGAACCTTCACTATAGCTTTAACTTTAGTGAAGATAGTAGTTGTAGTACAGCACAAATTTATTACAAAATTTCTGTGTTCGGTAGTTGGTAGAATAATTCAATGATAAATAATAAATGTCCCTGTACAATTTATATACACAAATTGAGTCAACGATTCTAATACATAATTTCTATGAAATTTAATAAACAGTCAGACCCGGAAATGTTCATCACACAAATGCATGCCCCCGTCAGGAATTAAACCCAATCATCGCGGTTGATCGGTGTAGTTAAGCATGTACGCTAGCCAGTCGACCAACGAGACGGTCAAACGCAATAAATCACTCGGATTCGCCTTACGCCAGCATTTAACTTATTTCCGCTATCGCTGATCTTTTCTTACTCTCGTATGTCATTGCCGTGTTAACGTTTAGATAAGGTAGCTGTGAATTTACGCAAGAGCCTTAAATTAGCTCGAAACTAACATTTGTTACGTATCTACAATTTCGAATTATTAAATTGGTAGGTACCTACAGGTTAGCACAGGATAGCAAAACAGGGTTGGAAGTAACATCACAATACTGTTTAGTTCTTATTAATTGTTAAAAAAGGAAATTCTGACTTAATCTTAAGGTAACAACGCTCAATCCTCAGTCTTAGACACGTTGGTTTTTCTTACAATATTCTACCGGTATTTTTGAATTTTAATTATGTCTAGAGTATTTTATTATCCGAGAGAACACATTTTATTCCAGTTGTTTGGCCACTGACGTCATCACAGGCGAGTGCCACTTCATATAATTACCAAGTTGTGTTCCCGGCTTGGGCATTGTTTAGGAGTAACTAGCTACAGTATGTTAAGAGTAATAAAATGTCAGAAGGCTCTATTATACTAGCTTAGTCTTTATGCCTTGAAATGTATTGTTCCAGTGTAATGAGTACATTTGTGTTTATGTGCTGCCATTTAGACATAACTATGTAAAAAGAAAGTCTCTGTTTGTATTGTAAAAATTACAAATTTTTACATAATGGGAATGAACAAAGTCGAGTAAAAAAATTAATAATCATATTTTTTTAATTGCTTGAGCTAATCTGAAAGATTATTTCTTTAACGTTGTCCTCTGTCTCCGCAATATGATTAACCGATTTCGATGCGAATGTTAAAAGTTGATTCGATGGAGATGGTTCTTAACTACTTGACAGGAAGGTTGAAGATTTCTGATTTCAGGATTCTCATCTTTTGATTCTTCATTGATTAGCTAAGGAGAGAACGTGTGACCACATCTCTCTTCTTTTCTACGGCTGAATAGACACAATTTTTTATAAACATACAGTGAGGTTATATATTTTATCGCCAATTTTCTGAGAAAAGTAACCAAGTCTCGATGTAGCTGCTTGTTTATCTCTAAAAAGTAATGAAATCTAAACAACTTCTGAGACTTGGCTAGTTTGTTACAGAATGTTTTTCCTTTACAAACAAAATTTTAATTTTTCCTTTACAAACTGAACAAGTGGTCCAAAGTCCGCCGGAACAGTTAGTTTCCAATAAACCTTTCAGTTAGTCAGTATTGCTTAAGTATTACAGTATGGCAATCGCAACAATGCTATTATTGAAGCAGAAAGTGGTCCCCTCCTTTTGACGTGTACCAAAGGGTAAATACAAGAAGCTTATAGATAGAACTAAACTCTTTGGGTAAAAACTAGGTTTGATAATTTCAAAATACGAATTTACAAGAAATGATAATTCCAAATAAAGAACAATTATTTAAAATATCAGGACCCAACCAATGAATGAGGAAGCCAGGCAGGTCTGCCAGGATCGTGAGATTTGGCACTCGATATTATCTGCTTACCCTTATACTTGGAATAACGATTTTTTTTTATGATATTGGAAGGCAAACAAGCAGACGGATTTCCTGATGGTAAGAAATTCTCACCGCTTAGAGACACCAAAGGTGGTAATGGCGCGTTGCCAACCGAGATGTTGAGTCTCGAGCAAAAGTAAGTTTACAGGCTACCTTACCCTCTAAACCGGAACACGTCAACGGCAAATGCTGACGTTATAGCGGCAGGAATAGGTAAGTCGGTGGTACCAATCCGGGTGAGTCGCTGCGAAAATCTACCACCTAGTCAGATGTCACGCTGTTAGTCACGGTAAGCCTATGCGCGCCTTTTACGGCTGGCAGGAAGGCAGATGGTCTATTCTGCAAAGGAGCCCGGACCAACACGAAGACACGATATGTATGCATTTACAAAAACTGACTTATTTTGAAAACATGATGATTACAATAATAGTTAAAGTAACTTTTGCTAAAAAAAATCTTCTATTTTACTTGCATTGTGTTATGAAAACTATAATTAACGTGTCAAATCGTTATTTTTCTTCAGGTTTAAGGTAAATTTTAAATATTTTGTTCATACTAGCGTAAAATTCTATGTGTATTCTAAATCTACCCGGGGAGACCAAGGCTGACATTTCACGATCAGATCAATCGGATATTATCCGAGGGTGGTGTCAAGAGTCTCCGAAACCGGCGTGTTTGTATGAAAAGGGTTACGAATGTGAAGGCAAGACAGGTTTGTCAGGATCGTGAGATCTGGCACTCAATACTCTCTGCCTACCCCGTAAGGGACTTGGCGTGAAGATATGTATGTATGTATGTATTCTAAATTACCACACCAGCACACTGAACGGGATGTGTAGATCTTATTTTAAAAAAAAACTGATTATGACAGAATCCAAAAATGGTGTAAATCAATAAAAAGGAGACCCCTCATCCTCTGGGTTAAAACTTGACCGTGTACATAAACTAAGCACGTCTACCGTACATATCAGTCTGTGAAGCACCTTCCAGCACAAGAAGATATATTTCATAGATTTATTTTCAGATCATTATCCACCCATATGCATCTACATTGATCTATCTCAATCGAACGGCTCATGATACGAACTTCAGCCTTATTTATCTAGACTTCACCAACTGTCTCTACATAAAGTCATTCCTGGCCATGGGCTGTTAAATACCATATTACATTTGCCAAGTCAAAGTATCTGTGGTCGCAGTCAACATTGCTAGGTTCAACAGTATAACTTTATGGTATATCTCCAAGTCCATTAAAAGTATACAACGATTTTCTTAACAAAGAATATTTTTGAAGTTTAGACTGAGGTGCTAGTAAGAAGCTTTTAAAATTGATTTGCAAGAAGCAGTACAATGGACTACCTTGGAGCTTCTGCAATTTATTTTACATTGATATTTTTCTGAGTCTACTTTAGATCTAGCGCCACCTTCAAGATTTTTTAAACTATTTGTGTCTTAATGGCTTCTTGTAAAAGAAGTTTCTCATAATTAAAGTTGACAAAATTGTACCTCAGATTACAGAGACAGGCAAGTCAATTTTGTTAATGTGTTTCAATATTTCAGCAAAATAAAGGCATGTCAAATTTTATTTTTTATTAAAACAGTTCAATTGTGTGTGAGTGTGTGTTATGTGGAGCTAGATATATTTGGGGGTTTTGGCTTCCCTTAAGTCCAATTCATTCATAGCGCACTATTTTTCCTGTTTTGTCACGCCACAATATGTATACATTTTTTGGCGAAAAATTGTAATTTAAATAATTTTATATGGATTTAAAAATTAGAATGTCAAATGTTCAAATACAGTAAGATAACTTTAGGTGTGCCTACATAATAGTTTACCTAAGAGTTCGGTGCGAAAACAGTATCAATTTGCTCAACACTGGGCCAATTTTATCCGTAACTCCTAGCACGTAGAAGATTTATACTGGTTTTGTTTTGATATTAGAGTAATTCGGATTTGTAGTATGCCGCTTCTAAATCTATATATTGATACGTGATGTCAAAACTTTGGACTCCTTTTTACGAAAATTGTGCGGACGTAGGAGCATTAAATTTGGCACACTTATAGTTTATGTGTAGGAGAAGTGCTGAACGCTAATATTTTTCAATAATAATACTTTTAAAGTACACTAAATCAATAAATAAAACATGACCCACAATACCATGCATTTGACACACACAAACAAATTTATTGATGATAACGATAAAAGATCACAGATGGCGCACACATCAAATGGTAAAAGATCACAGTTTGGATACAAAGTAGTTGGTCTTGAGAAATGAAGATGGCGTTCTTATCAACAAGATATTAAATTTTATTTTGGTCGAATTTCGACCAACGGGCTAGTGGTCGCCCGTTGGTCGAAATTCGAATTTTACTAATACCCCATGAACACGGTTTAAGTCTTCTCTCAACTGTCCCAAAGTTTCATGAATGCAAATTACATAGCTGTTGGTGGTTAGAGGATGCGTGAAGGTATCGGTCCGTGTGTGAAGTTTTCTATAAATACTAGGCTGTCTTATTAATAAGCATAGACTATTGTAAGAGTAAATTTAAGATAATATTATAGTCTGTATCGTAGTGTAATAAAGGTTATTTAACTAGGTCGAACATTGGAGTACTTTAGTCTATATTTATAAATAATACGGTTACTGTTATGTTAATAACTAGCGGCCCGCCCTGGCTTCGCACGGTTATGAAATATACATATTACAAACCTTCTACTTCAATCACTTTATCTATTAACACCATCAAAATCCGTTGCGTAGTTTTAAGATTTAAACATACAAAGGGACATAGAGGAAGCGACTTTGTTTTATACTATGTTATGAAGAAAGACTAAAGTGAGAGTAAATTAAAGTTGATGTATAACCCAAATAACATGGGTGTTGGTTAGAAGATTCGTGAAGGTGTTAGACCTAAGATTAAGCCGTGGTTTTAGAACTATTGTAATTTGAACTGCTACCATACTCACCGGATGGAAACACAAATTATTTAGGTTTTAACATATATCATATATGTATGTATTGGTATCGTTTACCAACACCCATATCACACGGTTACCCTAAGATGGAGATTGGTTAATTGGTTAAATATGTCCGGACATATTTGAATATACCCACATTAGCTACCACATTTTAGTCGTAATATGCAAAATTTTAATTAAAATATTTTTTTACTCGGGTTTAATTATAACAATTTTAGGGTTTCGTAAGGAAAAGACGGAACCCTTATATAATTACTATATTGTCCGTCCTCTGTCCTTTATAGTAGGGGAGCCCGCGATGCTAAATGTGTAGTAACTCCAGCGTCATTGGGACCCATTGCACCTTGTCGATTAAATAGTGGAGAGTAAAAAAGGTCATGTAAGGTTTTTCTTTTTAGCGGTGCGTTAAGTGTCTAGAAGCTAAAATAGCAATCCCAGTCACTTGATCATAGCCGAACTCATCAGATATTAACAATCTATACACTTAATGTGTCTCCGATGACGGAATATGTCAATCAGACAGATTGCTGTAATCGACAATTAACACATATGACTTGGTTTTTGAAAGTTTCTGAACCTCCTACTCCCGTACGTCTAGTTCAAATCATCAGAAAATTCAAACATGGACTTATTGGCATGTAATAAGCCCGCCATACTTTAATCTGACACGCTCGATTATATTTTCAATCAAAAAAAAATTAGACAGACAACCCTACATGCGCGTCTCTATATAGAGATTTGATACATAATGGAGGTGTTTAACAATGGTACAGGGTATCTCCCATATCTTAATCTGACGCGCCTAAGTTACTCCAAATAACCCCTTTTGGGCTCCCGTACTATTAAAGACTGACGTTAATGACGATGAATGCGTGAAATTATCTAGCTGAAATATTTGATATTTTCCATCGTCGGCACTTACAAATATTCATGTTTTCAAATAAAGAAACACTTGTACTGGTTTACGTATCACTTATAATTTGTTATTTTGTAAACCGGTTTCGCTTGTTCAGCATCATTAGGGCTGAAACTTAAACTAGGTTTAGTAGTTATATTGCTATATAAGCGAAAAGGTAGGCTATTTACATAATAATAAATTATAAGTGGTACTTTCGTAAAACAGTACAAGTGTTTCTTTATTTGAAAATATGAATATCTAGCTGAATTTAATTTATATCAAATACCCAAGTCTACTGTCCCTTAGAGCAGTGAAAAATTAAAACTCTAAGTCACCGCTTTAAAATGATACGAAATTTTCGAAACTAGCAACTCACTAGACCCTACGGAGTATTTCCCATGAACATATTCTTTATGTTTGGTACGAAACAACGACTCATAACACAGAATTAAGACCAATTGCGATAACTGTAACTTTTTAGTTGCATAATTTAGGTTTTAATATAAAAAAAAGTAAAAAAGTATCTTCACGCCCATATCCCCGAAGAGGTAGGCAGAGGTACAACCAAGGCACCTACGACTAGCCGAAGACACTAAGTCCCACAATGTGATAGGTGGCAAGCCTATCGCCAACCGGACACATTTCTAATCCCGACCAACATTTTTTTTAATTAGAAAATTGAAAAAATCCAATTTTCCTTGTGTTGGTTGACCCGGGATTCGAACCCGGGACCTCATGCAGTCAAGTCCAACACCCGGACTGCTAGACCAGAGAGGCGTAGGTTTTAATATATATCATATTTGTATGTATTGGTTCATGGGCAGTTCATGGGCCTTACGATCCAGCTAGTTATTATGGAAAACCCGATACTCTCTTTGCCCAGGTTAAGTTGAATGAGATAGGATCATGGCTTGGTCGCAGAAATAAAAACCCTGCCGCATTCATGGGTGCTTGCAGTCCAGACTGGTGGAGTTGGCAGCACAAATCACTTAATGAAATATCAAGTGGGTGAATTTTTACTTACATACATACATACAGATTTGTTCGGACCCTCGGTGAGCGACTTCGACTCCCACTTGTCCGGTTTTATTATAATACAGAGATGAAAAAAGCGGACGGATTGTTGTTTAAAAAAATATACGTCGCACTAAACGTTAAAGATGATAAAAATGTGCTTTCCACTAGTGGCTAGGATGTTACGCCTTTTATGTAATGGTGTTGTGAAAGCAACTCTATTCCTTAAACTTTGAAATGATGTAATATCGACAGGAAAAGTTTAAACTAGCTCCTTGTTAAATGCACAGAATCATGACTGGCGTATACCAATTAACATTAACCAAAAGTATTCACGATCACTTCAGTTTTCAAAGAATAAAATCCGCATCGCAATTGGCCCATCCGGTCAAAAGTTATGACGACACACACACGCACACACACACTCACACAACCACACACACATACACACAACACACAAGTTAACTTCCCTCTTTTTCCATCAGAGTTGAAAAAATATTTTATATTTAGATAATAAAAAATGATACGCTAATAAAATCTCTAAGAATATTGTAAAGTGTTGAAAGTAAAAATCCGGATAATACCAATAAGTACTGATTAGACCTTTATCCGACTCAGACTGGATATAAAATTAATCCTTAGAAATTTCAATGACAAATGGCTGATTCTTATCATTCGTATTACCGTTAACGAAGGAGACCGATTGACGTACTTTATGAGACTTGAAGCTAATGGTTTTATCATACAATCCGTCTCTGGAAAGGAGACGTCAGAT
>NJDC01015854.1:0-13973 GCA_002245475.1 Calephelis virginiensis
TTTTGGCCAAAACACTAGGAATAAAGTTTGCTATAGTGACTACTAGAGGCGCTGTTTAAAACCCTATACAAATTTGAGTTAAAAACGTAAACGCGATAGTAAGTGAAAACTACATGTGGCCAATACACTCGGGGCACTGGTCGTTTCTTAGAAGGTCCAAGATAAAATTTTACTTTAGTTTTTTAACTAAAATTAATTTTAAATTACCAATAAACCAAAAAGTAATAACTTTTAAGGGGGGATAATTTAGTTTAAGTTTAAAATAAAGATATTTTGATATGCAAAAAAAATGCATATTTTAAATACAAATGAACGGTAAAAAATAAAAATAATAAAGTCGCCTCTGTGGTCTAGCGGTCCGGGTGTTGGGTGTTGGGCTCGAATCCCGGGTCGGCCAACAAAGAGAAAATAGGATTTTTCCAAATTTCTAATTAAAAAAAAATGTTGGTAGGGATTGGAAATGTGGCCGATTGGCGATAGGCTTGCCAACTATCACATTGTGGGACTTAGTGTCTTCGGCTAGTCGTGGGTGCCTTGGTTGTACCTCTGCCTACCTCTTAGGCGTGGGCGTGATGATACCTAAAAATAATAAAAAGTTTTGAAAATGTCTGTACTTCTTCTGTCATATTGACGGACTACAAGTCAATCTAAACACCTGGATAAAAACATCCCATTGGTCAGACCAGTATATCCACGAATCAAATAATTTGCAATTGCAAAGTACCATCTTTGTATGTTGTTTGTAATATCGGAAGCCATGCCATAAATAGTAAAATCATATTGTTACGGGACATGGCCACCGCGCGCGTGTGCACGCAGTGTGTCCACTACGTACACGCGACGAATACGCAATGAAATCGTCCTCGTCTTCACTTTTCACACCGCTTGTCCCAAATACTTTACGTAAATTACTAGTATCGTCTCTGTGATCTACCGGTCTGGCTTCGGACTTGACTTCTTGGGGTTCTGGGTTCGGTCCCTGGGATTTGAGGGAAAGCAATTAGAGGGAAAGAAATCAAAAGCAATTAAAAGGATGACAAGGAGAACCTGAGGAAATGAAAATGGTCTTTTAAATATTTACAAGCATAAGTATAAAAGCAGAGTTTAAGAAAGAGACGCAAAATATGAGGATATATTGAAATATGAGGATGGAAAGCCATTTCTGTTGAGTGCGATATTGTGATACTTGGTCATATTTACGAAGGGCCTTAAAAATTCGAACGCAGACATTTTATAATCACTCCAGCTTATTCGGAAATTCCAAAATGAGGTCGGAATTATAGGAATCTACATAATCTAAAAAGGGGAGAAAAAGGGAGACCATAAATGCGGTGGGATTCGTATGCAAGTGCGGTCATGGACACAACTAGTACACGTTTTACAAAAAAAAAAAAAAGTTTTGTGGCGGNNNNTAGTCAAATGACCCGCCAATGGAATGAGCTAGTGTTTTAAATTAGTGAATTATTCTAATATTGCAGTCAGTATTGATTTGGATCTTCTGTGTAAAATAGACCATCTGCTTCCCTGTTTGTAAGTGGCGAGTATAGATTACATGGGCCATTACCAGTAAGACTTCGGGTGGAAGAGTGTTGTGCAGAGATTTGAACGAGTAGTGGTCCAATGGTAGAGTGTGATGCAGCGACTTGAACGAGTATGGATCTACCGCCTTAACTATTCCTGTCGCAGTGATGACAGTATCACGTACCGGTCCACACGGTAAGGTAGCCATTAGACTAGCGCCCTAGACCTAACTCCAAGGACAGCAAAACTACGGTCTAGTGGCCGGTTGGCTCTATTAGCACTACAGTCTGCTGACTAAGTTTAAGTTTTTATATACGTACTAGCTGACCCAGCAGACGTTGTTCTGCTATATTTTTAATGTGATTTTATTATAAAAACTTGGGGTGAGTCACCCTTATCACTGAGGGGTATGAAAAATAGATGTTGGCCGATTCTCAGACCTACTCAACATGCTCACAAAATTTCATGAGAATCGGTCAAGCCGTTTCGGAGGAATACGGGAAAGAACATTGTGACACGAATTTTATATATCAGATAAAATAAATGCAGCAATGTGGTACAGCCTCCATGGAATTACTGCAATCGATATCACTGCTACGCTAGTAGTTAGTTCTATTAATTATGTATGTGCTTTATCTCTTCCTGCTGTGATAATGTCAGACTCAGAGATAACATGTTTTACTTCAGATTGCCTAGATGTATCCTGGTTAAAGGATTAGGAAAACGGCAAATTTAAAAAAGCAAGACGTTTGACATCATAGCTTAATCCTCCATGCCCATTATAAACAAAAACGGAGCTGTCTTCTATTGCTAATCAAGGACAAGTTATTATCACATTATTGTGACATTGACTTTATCTTAACAAAAAACCCATGTCAAAACTATCTAGGTCATGTCAGCTTTCAAACAAAAGAAATCGCATTGAAATCGGTCCAGATATTCAAAAGTTATGATGTCGCAAACAGACACACAGATACGTCACACTTTTAACATCCCCCGTTTAAAAATAATGTAACTGTATTTTTATCTATAAATGGTAAGAACACCACACAGTTCTTTGCCTCTATACCAAGGTAAAAAAAAGTCCAGTCCTTTTTCTTATAAAGTCAAGACTGCAATGCTCAGAAATACCATACAGTTCATTAGTAATTGTAGTAACCCCAGACTACTTTGTTGTATCAGCTCTTATCAGACCACAATACGACTTTAAATCGAACAGCTGGCGTTGGCTGAATGAAATGAATCACAAGCCACAAATCACAACAGAAAACAGTTGATTGGGTGCGTTTGCACTTGAATGTTGTGTTTTTATTAAATTAAAATGAATATAATATCGTTCGCGGTTTGGACTTTAGAGAGCCATTGTTTTGTAGTGTACACCTTGATGATAGTTATTTTTGTTATCTTCACTATCTTCCACAAAAATAGATTAGAGGCTAATCAAAATAGAATTGGCGCCAAAAAGAAGATCGCTACTTCATTTAGTGGAAAAGGTTAGTATTCGTTTTTCAATTATTTTCAAACAAAATGGTAACGCATATTATATTCTTATTATAAGTTTAAAAGCCAAATTCATGGAAATTTATTTAAAATAAGTTTTTTTTAAAATAAATTTTTTCGGCTCCAAGCTTTACCTATCTTAATCTGCTGATAGGTAGGTATATTTTTTTCAATTTTATTTGTACATATTAATTTTAATAATATGAACAAATTATAATATTTATTATGAATCAATACCTAATGATCCTATGTTTTGATACAAGGAAGGATACATATCTAAATTTTAATAGACGTATCCTCAAACACACAACATTTACATTCCTTTTTTCATTAAAAAATCCCAACAGCGAATAAAAATAAGGTTAATGAAGGAATATTTTAAGGAGTGGAATGCTTTTCAGTCAATAACTCCAGCCCCAGGAACGTCAAAGCTTAGATTAATGGGAATAGGATTCTACCATTATTTAATAGGGTATTGTTAAAAGGTTTTCATACTCCATACTATTATTAATGTGAAAGTCAGTCTGTTTATCTGAACCGATTTTGATGAAGTTTGATATGCATTTGGCTAAAGCTCCAAGTTCAAACAGAAGCAATGTTTTTTAAAAAAAATTTTCCTCAAGTACCTACTATAATAACAAAAGTTAGAATGAAGTTGCGGGCAAACCGCTGGTATTTATATATACTAGTGGACGCCCATTGGTCGAAATTCAACCATAATAAATTTTGATAAAGATATCAACAAGAGTTGATAAGAACGCCATCTTCATTTCTCAAGACCAACTACTTTGTTTCCAAACTATATGATTATAGTTTTTGCGCCATCTATGCTTTTTATCGTTATCAATAATATATTTGTTTGTATGTGTCAAATGCATGGTAGTACGTGTAATGTTTTATTTTTTAAATTAATGCACTTTATAAACATTATCATTAAAAATTCTGTGTTCCCCTACACATAAACTATAAGTGTGCCAAATTTCTTACTCCTCCGTTAGCGCAATTTTCGTTAAAAGGGGTCCAAAGTTTTTGCTTCACGTATTAATATATACTTAGATTATTAATTTAAAGACAATACTACATGTTACATACATACATACAGTGTGAACGCCTCGCTGATCGAGGAATTACCGTACCGTACCGTTAATGTTATGGGTAAGTTGCTGTCTTGTGGCCGGGGTAATAGACCTATTTTACCTGTCTGCTGGCTACCCTACCATCCAGACTATAACATGACTCTATAGTCTATAGGGTGGCGAAATTGGTGCGGCAGTGGATCCAAAACTGGGATGATTACTGTACGGCATTCTACCATTACGTACAATCAAATGCTTTATTTATCGTATAGAGTCATGCTTAAAAGAGTTTATAAAAGAAAGTGTTTCATGTTTGCAATTATTGAGCAAACAATTTACAAACAACTCTAGCACTGATTACACATTCTTAAAATTGATTGTTAGTAAGCATAAACACCAAAACAACGCATATAAATAACACAATGAAAAGAATTTTATCACCGATTCGGTACTTTAGCTTATTATTAACTTTTAAATATTTTTCATTTATTTATTTAAAACTTATGGACTATATTGTACAAAGGTGAACTTAATGCTACATGGTAATCTCTACCAGGCAACCTGACTTTATTTGAAAGAATAAATAATGGGTGCATAAAAAACATTTAATAAACATTTGCCATCACATTTAAACCTAACTTCATGTAGCATATAGAAGAAAAGCAATAAAAATATGTATTCTATAAACATAGACCTTCTACATAACATATATACATATAAGTATAATTGTAATTACTTGTATGTACTCACAAAAAATAAACAATTAATAACACTACTATTATAAATAATTAAAGAGGAAACGTTGGAGGGAAAACTTAGTTAAGCTATTTCTGATCTTAATATGAAAAATGTTCGAAAATCGAACTACTTGAAAAGTGAATGATTTGAAAACAAAATCAGTTCAGAGATGAACTTGAATCATTGGGTTATTTTAGGAAAGGAGTTGCTGAAAACGGGTTAGAAGTTGGAATCGAAACTTAGATTTGAGGTACTGCGAGGTACGAGGGTTGTAAAGTATTTTAATAGAACAAGTAGAAAAAGTATCGATCAAATATCTACCATTAGATACACCGAAAACATTTCTTCTTTTCTTAGTTTTTGGCACTAGCGTTAGCATTTGCCATTAGTCATGTTAAAATTGTTGTTGTCAAGTTACTCGATTTACCAAAATCGGGATTAAATCATTCAGTTAATCATAAGCCGTGAAGGAAAGTCATGTTAGGATCAATTAAAGCAGTGGCCTCATTCCTCAAGCTCACATAAAATATTTAACGCTTTCATTGTTATCAGATACAGTAAAGAAATAAAAACAAGCCAAAACAAGTTTAAGGACAATGACCATTTTATCAGAAACATACTACATGAGCTTTTTCTCATTACTTATTAACATAATAGTACTAGCCGGTCCTTTGACTAAACAAATATGCATAGCAAAATTTTACATTTTAAATATATGGAAATTTCGTGACTCGACGCTTGTACCATACTCCTCCGAAACAGCTAAACCAATTTGATAAAATTTAACATGCTCACTCGGTAGGTTAGAGAATATGGAGTAATCTATGTTTCATCCCCCGAAGTGGCCAACCTCACAAGTTTTTTTGTTTTTTGAGCACATTTCTTTTTTTTTATGATGTGGCATTACAAAATGCATATGCATATATCCCTTAATTTTCTACTTTTTATAAAAAAAAACTTGAAGGAAATTAGGGAAAACGTTTTAAATTTTCCCCTTCTAACTAAACGAGTGAAACGAAGTTTGCCGGAGCAGATAGTGTAATATGAAGACAGAAACTAATAATAATTTAGTTATTCTAATCAATACCTATTACCTTCAGTTGCAGAGAATTTTTATAACCGTTTTGCATAGTTTAGTGCTAATAAGCGTATAGTATTTTTATAATCTACATCAGATTTTTTATTACTTCTCATTATTATTATTTATTATATCTCATTAATATTCCTCATATTAACTGATTACACATGTAAATTTTTTTGTTATTTTTCTATGTTTATTACTCGATGCAGTGGTTGGTTTACTAAAAAATTTTATCAAAACCTGACGTATATTTTTTTGATCCTAGGCAAGGTGCTAACGAAATTGAGGTTGTTTAAAATATAACACCAAAAATAACTATTTCTTTCTCAAGGAACTATGTTTCAGTGTATGATATTCTTTATGTATGATATAAGATTTCAGAATATTTAAAAGTCAGAAATGCTTGGGATTAATTGCTCCTTATACCAATCTCTGCAAATTATACATATAGCATACTTTTGTAAATTAGATCTATAAGAAAAAAGACAAGCCCACTCTTTCGCCGGATCTTCTCAGTGATTGGCTGCATTCCGATACGGTGGTAGTTTTTAGTTTATTATATAGAAGCGTCATAAGAATCTTTGTATAGATCCACGTGGATAAAATAAATTTGAATTTGGATATTAGTAGGTAAGAGTTTTGCACAGTTTAAAAAAACCTGTATATACATATAAACCTTTTCTCTTAAACCACTTTATCTATGAAAAAACCCCATCAAATCCGTTTTGTAAGTATACATAGGGACAGAGAGTGGAAAGCGACTTTGTTTTATACTATGTAGTGATACATAATTATTCCAAGTCGCAAGAACGTAGATAAAATATCTACTCGTATATAGAGTAGCTATGAATTATCTATGACCAATTTATTAAACATTTTTGATTAGTCTCTGTTTTTGCACTGTAATCTGTCTATAAATAAAAAATGAAAACATGTGTTTCTCTTCTTTCTTTAGTTTTTCGCATTTGCGTTAGCATTTTGCCATTAGTCAAGTAGGCATCAAGTTAAGGCCCCATACTTAGTCAGCCAGAATAGCCTCCCACAATCAGCGCACTCCCCCGTTTCATGATTACTATGAAATATTGCGCTCCAAAGTAAATGTCTTAGGCGCCAAATCACTATTTTTGACACTATAAAAGTAATTTAAAAAAAATATATAAAAACTGAAACAGTTATCTTTTAGGTATAATACTTATATATGTTTATGTTAAATCTGGTGTCGATATTTTCATAATTGAAGTAGACAGATGGGTTTTGCATTCAAAAAAGGGTTAACTTTTTTATTGTTTTCTATCGAGCAAAGTAAAATGAATCGTGTTTTGGAAACACTAGTCTTATAAAGCATATTAATGTTAATCTTGTGTATTTTTGTCGCCAAGATCCATAATTGCTTTGTATGAAAAAAACAGTATATTGCTGACGTATTTTAGCATACATGGCCCCTTAACCGATTTACCAAAATCGGGTTTCAATTATTCATAATTAGTCTCAAGTCGTCATTAAAAGTCATGTCAGGGTCTTGAGTAAAGCGGTGGCCTCATTACTTAAGCTCATATAGTGAGATTTGGCGGCAACGAGAAAATATACGACACGCTAATTTCTTCATGATAATTTCATTTGTGCACTTTCACAGAACAAAATTGTTCAAAATGCCACCAAAATTGACTAATTTCACTCAACATAAACACGAATTTCAATAATTAAGAAAAAATTACGACCATCTTCATTCACGATGGCGCCAAAACTCTTCATGTGTTTCTCTTGGTCATAGCATCACGCTGAAACTCTTGAATCTCGATTTCATGCAAAATGGAAATTGGAATCGAATTTGTCTCATTTCGTACTCTTGAACTATCGATTATTAACTTTTAGTTCCAAAAAATCACAGAATCCGATAAAACAATTGATTGTTTAGAAATAATTATTTAACTAAATGTTAATAATTTGCTAGTATTATATTCCAGAATGTAGTATATATTAGAGCAGCCTTTCCCAAAGTGGGCGATAACGCCCCCTTGTGGGCGCTGGAAGCCTAGAGGGGGGTGGTATAAATCTTGAAAAAAATGTTTTTTTTTAAACTAGGCGCAACAAATATGTTATTGAGGTTATTGACAAGAAAAAAACGAGGGGGCGGGGGCGCTACAAAACAACTGATTTTCAAAGTGGGCGTTACATGAAATAAGTTTGGGAACCTCTGTATTAGAGGGTAGATGGGTCATCCACCAATGTCGTTGGCAGGTGACCGTTCCCTCACGCAACATATGTGTTAACAGACAGACGTATTTCTTTTATTGAGTGCTTTCCCAGAGTTTTCGCAGCGAGTTTTACTCAGATCTGTAACAGAGTACAAAATGATTCCACTTTCCAATTTACTTGAAATCGAGATTCAAGAGTACCCATACAACTCTGCTTATAATTTTTCTGTTTTCTTAATTATTGACATGAGGTTTTTATGGAGAAAAAAATATGAGTTAATTAATAAGTAATTCTTGAAGTTGAATAAAACAATAAAATTTGAAGGATTATTACCAAGCGGGCGAAACCAAATCCTATTAATATTATAAATGCGAAAGTTTGTAAGTATGGATGTATGGATGTTTGTTACTCTTTCACACTCGAATGGCTAAACGGATTTATCTGAAATTTGGAAGACAGATAGATTGTGACCTGGATTAACATATAGGCTATTTTTAATCCCGATCGCACACCGGGTTTCTGTGAAAACGCGGGCGAAGCCGCAGGTAGCAGCTAGTAAATTATAAAAACCCTAACATTATGCAATTTAAACTTCTTCGTGTTCAATAAACAATAAGGTAACTACTTAAATCATTATAAGATAATGACGATAAACACAAAACGACAAAACTATGCGTCGGCATCCGAAGATTTCTACTACTTTTTGTTGTATGCGGGTTCAGTTTTTGCTTAACGTTTGTGCTAAATAAGCATAACCGTGATGTTACTTCTCTAGAATAAGTTTTTTAAGGCATTCGATTTTATGATATGTATTAGAGATAACTATGACCTATAGACACCATAGATGCCATACGTGCGTCGCTATCAAGTAGCCGTATTTTAAGAACATGGTATCAAATTTATTATAAAAATTGACAACTAGATATTACATAATAATTAGGATTTATTCAGATTTCAAAATAAAATAGCGCGTATTACGTAATAACTAGGCGTCTTTTGACAATCGAAAGCACAATTAACATATGCCGAGTCAAATTGTATTACTTTAGTGTTGCCAGTTGCTATTGGCAGTGTTTGTCAGATGCGGAAAGCTGAAAACCAGTGTTAACTTAGAATAAGCCTCAAAAAATAGTGACCTTTTCCTTGGCGGACTCTTGTTTCTATATCTTATTATCACTTTTTAGTATTTTATGTAAGTTGCTTATATTTAGAGTGAGATAAGATTTCTAGGTGTTTTTTTTTTACTAGTGATAAATAAATAAACAAATATCTCTGGACAAGTTATACAAATTGATTCTAACCCCAAAGTAAGCAAATTATATGCTTGTGTTTTGGGTGTTAGTCAACGATTCTAATACATAGAAATACTTAAATAGATACAAAAATAAATTTAATAAACACCCAGACCCGGAAATGCAGACATCTAAATGTTTATCACACAAATGCCTGCCCCCGTCAGAAAACGAACTCGAGCCTCGCGATCGGTCGGTGTAGTTAGACGTGTAGCGTACACGTCTATCTACTCGACCAACGAGGCGGTCAACGCAAAAATGAAAAAAGTTTTTGTAATAATTGAATTTCGTGTAAGTATTGAGTAAAATTAGTTAATTTTAATTAAATGTTCTATAATTTGATACACTAAAATAAAGACTAATTATTATATACAAAATTAATATAATTCATGAAGCAATTAATGAAGAAATTATTATAGATAAATAAAATTAGTGGGTCGTGTTTTTTTATGATAATGGAAGGCAAACAAGCAAACGGTTTTCCTGACGGTAAGAAATTCGCGCCGCCTAGAGACACCAAATGTGGTAGTGGTTTGTTGGCAACCTCAAGCCTCGAGCAAAAGTAAGTTTACCGGCTACCTAGCCTCCAAACCGGAACACGTCAACAGGGAGCATTGGTCGTTATGGCGACAGGAATAAACAGGACGGTGGTACCAATCCAGGCGAGTCGCTGCGAAAGTCTACAACCTCATAGGATGTCACGGTGTTAATGACGGTAAGCCTATGCTCTCCTTTTACGAGCTGCCTGGCAAGAAAGCATTTGGTCTATTCTACAAAAGAGCCCGGACCAACACGGGGAATAATTGTGATCGGGGAGTGATTTTTAAATTTCACCAAATTTCATTTGATGAGCTTGGGTAAGGATACCACCGCTATACCTATGACCCTGACATGACTGACTATGACGACTCATGAGTATTTTAAATACATTCCGGCCAATTTTATGAAATTGGACGATAACTTAATGCACTTTAATTAAACTTGATTAATTGATGCTTATTTTAATGCCAAGAAAAAATAAGTTTTTTGCAAATACTCGTAAAGTATCTTCACGCCCATATCCCCTAAGAGGTTGGCAGAGGTACAACCAAGGCACCCACGACTAGCCGAAGACACCAAGTCCCACAATGTGATAGGTGGCAAGCCTATCGCCAACCGGGCACATTTCCAATCCCGACCAACATTTTTTTTTTAATTAGAAAATTGGAAAAATCCAATTTTCTTTATGTTAGCCGACCCGGGATTCGAACTCAGGACCTCATGCAGTCAAGTCCAACACCCGGACCGCTAGACCACAGAGGCAAATATTATCCTAAAGGCAGTGCGTATTTCTTACCATGAGTTAACCTGCCTATATTTCCATTTTAACATTTAAGAAATACGTTACTTATCTATACAAATAATAAAGATAAAATATTTGATTGTTTGTCTGTTTGTTTGCGAATACCGTTACATCAAAAACAAAAAAAATGTTCTACAATATTAAACAGCGTATCTACAATAAAGTTCGCGACACCATACATCTAACTATTAAAATTAAGGTATCGTAACTTTTTTATACTTAATAGTTGTTCTGTCAACTTGTCGTGTCGTGCCGACCATATTCGGACCATGTTATCCATACCTTCATATTCATCATTATCGACATAAATAATTTCATATTCAAGACTATCTCAATGCCTTAAGAACACTTACTGAACTATTCAAATTGAACAATCCATTCAAAAGATATCATGATATCAAAAATTTCATTCTTAACAAAATACCTACCTACACTAGAAAATCATCAGACACGTTCACGCGGTATGCGACCCGACGACATCGCATGAGTTTATATCACAATAGCGACTTAACCCGGCTTCGCTCGGGTAATAGAACTTATATAGTCTTTTTTTTATGATATTGGAAGGCAAACAAGCAGACGGATTTTCTGATGTTAAGAAATTCACACCGCCTAGAGACACCAAAGGTTGTAATGGTGCGTTGCCAACCTGACGCCGGGATGTTAGGCCTCGAGAAAAAGTCAGTTTACTGGCTACCTTACCCTCCGAACCGGAACACGTCATAACGTTATGGCGGCAGGAATAGGTAAGGCGGTGGTACCAATCCGGACGAGTCGCTACTCTACCACCTAGTCAGATGTCACGGTGTTGGTGACGGTGAGCCTATGCTCGCCTTTTACGAGCTGCCTGGCAAGGAAGGCAGATGGTCTATTCTACAAAGGAGCCCGGACCAACACTAATACTACTATACTAACATTAATAATAAAGAGGAAAGATTTGCTTGTTTATTTGTTATTAACAGTCTCCGAAACTACTTAACCGATTCGAAAAATTATTATTTCATTAGACGCCCACATTATATTCATTCCCACAGGAAAACGGATAATAGGACAATGGGGGTAGGGTTAAATTACCCTTGCATACTGAGATAGATGATACTGCTGTCGGTATGTCAGCTACTAAACGGCTTAACCTTAACGGATTGGGTTGAAATTTTATATGTGTATTTCCGTGGTTTCATATACACTTATTTTGCATACCTTATCAATTTTTCTATACATATAAACAAAATTTATTATACACGAGCATATTTAGAACGTTTGTACCAAACGTTTATTTTTTTAAATGGTTAGATACACTAATTATATAGAGGAAAGATTTTGTTGTTGATTTGTTTGTATTGAAAATTCTCTTACCATTGGACGTCAGCATTATCGCTGATGAAAAAAGGCTACTTTTTTAAGCGGGGCTTGCTTTATTCCTACAATACAACGGGTAGTAAAAATATCCTGTATTTACTAACCTATTTTTTTACATTACTTCTAAACGGCTAAACCGATAGGGTAAAAATTTTATGTGGGTATTTCGATGGTCTCCTGAATTAAATAAAAGTATAATTTGATCAGCTAAGTGCTACTATCGGTAAATCGTCTACACCAGAGGTTCCCAAACTTATTTCATGTAACGCCCACTTTGAAAATCAGTTGTTTTGTAGCGCCCCCCCCCCTCGTTTTTTTCTTGTCAATAACCTCAATAACATAGTTTAAAAAAAAACATTTTTTTCAAGATTTATACCGCCCCCCTCTAGGCTTCCAGCGCCCACAAGGGGGCGTTATCGCCCACTTTGGGAAAGGCTGGTCTACACTATAATGTTAATGAAAAATGAAAAGATTTGATAATTTGTGTATTTATTTTTATTTTATAGGTTCAGAAACTACTGGCCCGATTAAAAAAAAATGTATTAATATTTATTCCGGTGTATATTAAGGTATTTTTGTGTGTTAGTATTTTTGACTAACACTCATAACACAAGCATATACGTTACTTTCGCATTAGAAAATATATGTAATTTGTCTTGGGGAATTTATTTACTTAATCGCTAGTGTTTTTTTATGGGCTAGGAGGAAAATGAACAGGCGTTTCACCTGGTGGAAAGTGATATTTTTTAGGAAGAAAACAAACAGGCGTTTCACCTAGTGGAAAATGATATTTTTAGGAGGAAAACGAACAGGCGTTTCACCTGGCGGAAAGTGATATTTTTCTTCGAACAACTGTAACAACATCTCATAGCTAACGTGCCGTCCTTTTAGAATTGGATGATTTTTCCCCGTGTTGATTCGGGCTCTTTTGCGGAATAGACCATCTGCCTTCCCGCCAGGCAGCTCGTAAAAGGCGAGCATAGGCTTACCGTCACTAACACCATGACATCTGACTAGGTAGTAGAGTTTCGTAGCGACTCGCCCTGATTGCTACCACCGCTTTATCTATTCCTGCCGCCATAACATCCTGACGTGTGTCAATTTGTAAGGTAGCCGCTAAATATAAGCAGACATTATCATTGATGAACATAGGCTACGATATTTATTTGAGAAATTGGTGTCTCATGTCTATATTATCAACATTGGACCACTCAAACACAAACGCGATTAAATAAATACTATAAAAAGACTCGGAAAATAACGTACTGTAAACGGACATTTCTATTTAGCATTGAGTAATATACGTGTTGAAATACGAGTAGGCCTAGGTACGATGTTTGCGCAAGTCATACGAGTTTAGTTGCATTTAAAGCAGATAACGGATGTCCTTGGGTAGAATAGCAACCAAATATGCGTATGATATTAATTAGGTCTGTCCAGATCTTGTTACTCAGCAGGCAGCTCTTTTAACGAGGAAGAGGATATCAAATCATTGGTATATTTGTTTTTATTTAATTTATACTGTGGTCTAGCGGTCCAGGTGTTGAACTTGACTTCATGAGGTCCGAGAAAGCCCCGAAGTTCTTTTTATTAGGTAATTGGAAAAACCCGATTTTATTTTTGGTGCCCAACCCTTTATTAAGATAAAAAGGGAGGAAAGTGACTACAGCATATTCTGCTAGCATAGGTCTTGTTGGTGACTTGTTGGTATTTTTTAGATATCTTTATAGAGTTGTTATTACATAATTAATAGTATCTTCACGCCCACATCCCCGAAAAAGTAGGCAGAGGCACAACCAGGGTACCCACGACTAGCCGAAGATACTAAGTCCCACTATGAGATAGGTGGCAAGCCTATCGCCAACCGG
>NJDC01015878.1:11318-24797 GCA_002245475.1 Calephelis virginiensis
GTTACAATAATTACATCACATATTGATTCATGGATATAGCAAATGATCTGAGATAGCCGTCGCTTATATTCTTTGTGAGGCTTTAGGCCTTTAGGCAAATTTCTGGTCGACCGGATTCTCAATTCTCAAGACTAGAACAGCTGCCATAATAACAGTACTGATATTTTGGCAGCATTAATATCTAATTAGTACACCTTATTGTTAATAAGTATGGCTGTCGATACCTGGGTAAGTATCGACAGCCTGATATTTTCCCCGTGTTGGTCCGGGCTCCTTTGCAGATTAGACCAACTGCCTTCCTGCCAGGCAGCTTGTAAAAGGCGAGCATAGGCTTACCGTCACTAACATCGTGACATCTGACTAGGTGGTAGAGTTTCGCAGCGACTCACCCGGATTTGTACCACCGCCTTACCTATCCCGCCGCCATAACGTCATGACGTGTTCTGGTTTAGAGGGTAAGGCAGCTAGTAAACTTACTTTTGCTCGAGGCCTCACATCCCGGCCTCAGGTTAGCAATGCACCATTACCACCTTTGGTGTTCCTAGTTGGCGTCAATTTCTTACCATCATGAAATCCGCCTGCTTGTCTGCCTTCCAATATTATAAAAATATGTTAAAAGTCGCATATTTAACTTTTGTTTGCATTTTACGAATTGCCAAAGAGAGAAATATGTGGTATGTTTTAAACTGTTGACCTGAATCAGAAAGTGGAACGGGTCCCAATAATGTGAAAGCCGAAAGTATTCAGTTCAGATACCACAAAAGTCAATACTAAATTACGTGAAAGGTTGTAAAGAAAGAGATAATAGTGGTTAATACTGTTGAAATTGTCTGGTTTCTGAGAAAATGCCTTATATTCCTTAATTAACAAATTACCATGTAATTAAATTGTATACTTTTCTTTCCGCGCTCTTTTTCCGTCTATAATTTAACTAAGGTTGTAAGATATTATATTCTTATACCTTAACTGGCACTAAATATTCTTTTTTTAAATTTACGTCTTTCACATTATCTTGCGGCCTTCGTATTTACAGACAAGGACAAATCAAAGTAACAAAATCTAAGCAAATTTCACATTGGTTCATTATCGAGTGAATTATTTTGTCAAATTTGGGTAACTTTAAAATAGCGTCTAAGCTACATGTGTACCATATGCTATATAAAATGCGTCATATTATTTCAGATATAATTATATGTACCTACCAATTCCATACAAAATCATGTTGTATTGTGTTGCATACTTTGCATGCGCATTTTTAAAGCAGCATCCACCACAATAAAAATATCGAATAGTATTGAAATTAAGCTCGGTGGATAAAATAATTTTCTGCACTCCATCAAAGCAATATGGATGTTGTATTGTTTTTGTTGTTTATAAATCATATAATGTTAATCAGGTAACCTCTTAGCACTGAAAAAATCAGTTAATACCAGAAAAAATGGAATGCACTAATGGTATTTTTAAAACTGTCTCGGGAAAAAATAATAACGTGCTTCCTCCTCTTGACGCGGTACGCGCTACTGCAGCACAGCAAAAAACCACTAAAGAGCCTTGTCGATGCGCATGTTTGTGTGAGGGTTTTGTTTTAAAAACTTGTAGGTAGTTTTCTAATCATTTCACATTTGTACTGTGGCAGTCCCTACTTTATTTAATTACGTTGCCTATGTTGTTCAACGTACTAAATATGTTTTCTATACTCTCTTCCCACCAACAATACTTACTTATTAAAACTTCATCAATCTAATGTTAGGTATTATCCAAAAGTTTTGCAGAGACAAATGGTATCAAACCGCTCGATATCCAGATGACTTTGAAAAAGATGGAGACTGTGTGGTTCTTAACTTGACTAACCACAACGGTGTCTGCGAATGGCAGGCTCAAGAAATCATGGATGGCAAACTGAATATAATTTCTGGAAATTTAACTTACGATACTCCTGTAAAGTCTGGAATACTAGATTTGAACTCACCTATTCTGAAAGGTTTGAATCACGCTCTATTTGTCTACGTCCTCAGATTCAAATATGTGATTGTAAGCATCATATAGTATTAAATATTACTGGCCTTAAAACACGCGTCTGATATAAACACCTTCTCAACAGCTAAATGAAATTGTCATCATCATTATTTTCATTTCATGTGTTACAAAAGCTCCAAACATACGCTGATTTTAGCGGTAAGAAACAGCAGTGATTATGGCCTTAGATGTTGTAGGTGCTGCTGTCAATTGTGCTAGTCCACCGGCAACTGTTTCCTACAAACCAAACATGACACTGTCCATAAGGCGGCATGAATAAATAGGATGGTAGTTTCAGACCCGGATGAGTTGCAACATTGCACTTTACAAGCTGAGTTCTTGTACATCAAATCTTTACTCGTCTCTTATAACCTGTCTGGAAGGAAGATAGATGGCTCATCTTACCAAAAACTTTTAGACCAATATAGGTATAGTTAATAATTTTGATCATTTTAATAACAACAATAGGAGAGGATGATTAGACAATCTCAGTGTTGCTTTTGTATAGCTAAAAAAAAAAAAAAACTTAAATTAAAGATATTAAGTAGTATGATGATTTATTTTTTGATTGATTTTGATAAAACATCAGATTCAATGACGAATTGCTTAAATTTTGAATTAAATTTTTATCATCCTATAATACTTAAAAGCCCAATAAACAAGAAATGAAACTACGTAGGAATTCAACATATGTTTTCAATTAAAAAACACCACCAAGTTAAAAGGCTGTTTATTTCATGGTGTAGGTTATTAAGATAGTAAATAAGAATTCCTTTTAAAATCAGCATCAGTTTGTCAAATAGTTTTCAGGGTCCTTAAACTATTTACTTCATGTTTTTTCAGATGTTGAAGTTCGTCACACTTTTCCACTAAAAGTGTTACAGATAGATTACGACAACTATGTATTTTCTTATGAATGCAGATACAATGAAACAACACAGACAAGACGCGGTAAGATTTTGTAACTAGATAAATTACGTTTTACTTCCACTTTATATCTGTACGATAGACGGATTAAAATTTGCAAAATTTGGTTAAGAGCAATTCAGGAAGATTTTCCACGAATCGTAGCTCGTACATCAACAATGCTAATGTACAAAGGCAATAGTATTTTTGCCAAGAGTTTTTAACTGTGACAAATATTTGAATTGAAGAGATTTTTGACGAACAAATAAACATCGTATAAAATAGAAACAACGTCACTTTCAACTCCCCTTTCTTATATTGCTCCAACTTTCGATATCTTTAATTTATTAATAACATTTCCCTGACGAGGTAGGCAGAGAGAATCGTGTGCCAAATGTCACAATTACATATCTGATAATTAAATGCCAGGCAGGTAATAACGCAATCATGTGCTGATAAAAAAAATTGTAGTGGCAATTTTAAATGCTCATTTTTTGTTGTAGATTACGCCTGGGTTTTCACAAAATCACCAAAAATAGAAGGACAAGCAAAAAAAGAACTTGATGAGCTTTTGAATTCAAACAAATATATCGACAGTCAAAAACTACAATGGTTACACTTAAGTGACGAATATTGTAAAACAAAGCAGTAATATTTGAGTCATTGCAATATTTGTTAAAAAAAATTCTATCAGGATGTAACTTTTATTTTTGATGCATGAATGTGTTAATCTTATCATTACCAAAAGTGAATTAAAGTTCGGCCGTTAAGGCCGGCGTTCCTGACACCTATCAGTTAGTCACGGCTAGTAATGGGTACAACATAACACTTAGTTCGTTACCGTTCCTCCAAAATGAACCGCAGCGTTATTTTTAAGATTATTTTCATTTTAAATTTATATTTTAGTTATTTAAGTGGAAACCAAAAAAGGGTTATATTAATATAATAAATATAATAAAATTGTTTTATTTTTTCTATGTTACAAAGTTACAACCTGTATTTCTATGCAATAAAGTACAGTGAATTGAATGTGCGTACAGAATATTAATCAAACTCCGAGTCGCTTTAGGAGGTGGTGCCTTCATCATCATCTTCGCCTACGTGTATAATTATTATTATTATCAATAACAGAATCAATCCTGTTATCTCGGTCAAAATGTTTCACAATCAGATTTTTAGTCTTCTCAACAACCTTTGCCCAGTCATCTCTTGTGACTTCTTTTCATAGGGTCATCACCTTATTCGTGCTGAATGGCGCGGAACAACTCAAGAGAGATTTTAGTTTTGCGATCAATTTTGAACACGCAAAATTTTATGGACTGGAAATTTGATTAACATGGCGGATGCTTACATAATCCCATCCCATATTTATGTAATCCCACCAAAAACATTATTTAAAAAAACTAGCTAATTCTCGATGGAGCTGCTTGTTTAGGTCTAAAAAGTAATGAAGTCTAGACAAAGTCTAGCTAAGTCTAAGTTTCCTTACCGCGATTTCTTTGTTATAATATAATAAATGTTATGTAACTGGTTAACCATGCTTTATACGTTAGTGGGTACAAGTCAACCGTCAAGTTACATAACATTAACTATAATGTTAAAGAAATCGCAGTAAGGAAACTTAGTCTTGGCACGACTTTGTCTGGACTTTCTTGTCTAGTAGGATTTTACTTTTTTGTAGAAACATGGGCTTATTTATTATTTTTTTTAGATTTTCTTATTTGACGCAGTTTTATTAGTTTTATTAATTTTATTTATTAGTGTATTAAAAGCAAAAGGGGAGGTATTCGCTCAGCAGTGGGACGCTATAAACTAGATTAAATTAGCAGATGTGTCCCACTATGTTGGAAATTTGCAATGACAGCCAATTTTTTATGATGACATTTTTTTATGATTTATTTTATTATTTTTTGTGATAGGGATGCCCCTTTCTACTATTTGTACATAAAAAAAATTACTATAATATATCTATTATATCTGAAAACAGCTGAGGGTTCTTCATCAGATACTTTAAACCTTCGATTTTGACATCAAATGTAGCGGCCCACCAAGTTAAATATTTTTTTGTAAAAACGGTATGTCGATGTCTCTATTAGTTTGGTTGGGCTTTTGTTTTTTCTAATAAGAATCACACGATACTTCAGGTTGTCGAATATCATAGTTTTCATAATTTTGTTTTTATATGGCTCTTAGGCCTTAACTCTGTACCATGTCTGTCTGTCTGTCCGTATGACACATCCACTTTTTCTGAAACTGTAAGAGCTTTGCCGTTGAAACTAAGTAATTTGATATATTTTGTGATCCGCAATAAGACTTTTACTTTAAAATAGAAAAAAACTATGCATTTTTGGGGGTTTTCATACTTAAGAGTATGTAAATCTCAAAAATTTGGTTTCATCGAATCCATTAGTTTGGGGTATCTATGGATAGGTCTTCGAAAATGATAACAGGGTTTATGCTACATATTTTTTTACAAATGATTAGTTTTGCATATGAGACACTTCTAAAGTGGTAAAGTGGTAACTTCTTAAATTAAAAACAATAAAATTAAAAAATATAAATGATGTACATATCCATGCAAACTTCCACCGAAAATTGAATTGAGCGAGATCTAGTAAGCCATTTTTAGGTACTGAGGTACCAACACTTACAATAGCTGTAACACTTCACTGTCAAGAGATGGCGATGTGTAGACTAGCTCAACTGTGTAGAAAAAGCCTTCAATACAATGTCTTTGATATTATGAACCGCAACCACTGTAAAGTTTGAATGAAAAGAACTTTCATGTCATGATTGTTCAATGCTTCTACGGAAACCTTAATAGGCGAGTCCAAGGTACACTTGGCTGCCGTTATAATAATACTTACTGTATGTGTAATCTGTAGCTAATTGTTATTTTATTTACTGTATAGAAAAACGAACAAGCACACGGCTCTACTGATAGCAAGAGCTTAGCAAACAAAAGTTACATATTCTGTGGCTATATGCCTAATGTACTACTTGCACAGGTAACCTAACTCTTTGTGACAGAACGTGACACTGTCATGCAATATCATTATGGCGGCAAGAATAGTTAATAGCGGTTCCACACAGATTAAAACATTGGTTTGCAACCGTTTGATTTGTTTGAAATAAAGTTTTCACAAAGGTAATTTTTATGGAAGGCGTGATTTGGGCGTGATTAGAACCACCTGGATGATGCTTAAAATATTGGACTCCTATTCAAGCAAGTTGCTGGACAGCACTTTAACACTAGTGGTTTTGTTAGTATTGACCCATTCCACCCAGACTCTTACCAGATGTCAGGCAAGGAGGTAGATAGTCTATTCTAAACAGGAGACCTGGACCAATATACGGATTTGTGTTTCATAAAGTTAGATTTAAAGTTATGAAGATTTTACAAAAAGCAAAAACGATATGTTCAAAATAATAAATAGATACAGTGTAGTGCAAGTTTTTTTTATAATTCGCAGTTTATAACTTTATTGTACAGGAAGGGAAGCATCATTGTCATGGACATTAAACTTAAAACTCTGATATGATGTCAATTTGACAGTGGGGATATTGGTTAATAGGGAAATATTAATTATGAGAGAACATGGTCGTCGCTTCACGTCACCTAGAGTCACCAATAGTCAACCTAAGGCCGGGATGTTTGGTTTCAAGCAAAGGTAAGTTTACCGTCTACCTTATCCTCCAAACTGGAATACTTCAACGTCAAGCACTGGCGTTATGGCGGCAGGAAAAGGAAACGCGGTGGTCCTGATCCAGACAAATTGCTGCGAAACTCTACCACCTAGTCAGAAGTCATGGTGTTAGTGACGGTAAGCATATCCTCACCTTTTACGACCTGCTTGGTAGGAAGGCAGTTGGGCTATTTTGCAAAGGAGCCCAGGCCAACACAAAAAAAATACAGGCAAGTGTTGGATAGTATTTGCCCAAATATGAGAGCAGCTCTCGTTAAGTAGCTAAATTAACAATTTGTAGAGTTTTCAGCGACAAGTTAACTTGGAATACAGTTTCCCCTTAATAAACACATAAAGTTTTCTAGATACCTTCCTTTTTAGATTATAGTAATTAATATCGCCAGTTCAAAGATGCCACAAAGAATCAATTATGGAAATTTTAGAGAATGCGCTTATTCCTGTGCACTAATCTAAAACCTAACATGTTCAAATCAGGCAGTGAATTTAAATTCCACTCAGCGTAGCTGTCCATTTAAAATATGGTATCTGAACGTAGAAAAACCGTTTGTGGACAGGGTGGAAACGTTTTCGCCAATGAGTTAAAAATGCTCCTTTTGTGGAAACGCCCATCTTCCAATTACTGTATTTCGATACACTAAACACACAAATCCCGCGGGAATTTAGTATTAGTTATTCCCAAGGCTTTGTCTGAATCTAGTTTTTAGAAAGTAGTGGATAGTTAAATCTTTAATAATGCAGTCAAAAGATGGTTATTAACTGAATTTTAATTACAATTTATGTCCGTTACTTATTTTTCTGAATGTTATTTGAGCTATGACAGAAAATATGCAAAATCCTTTTAATTACACCTAAAACTTCTTAATGATGTTTGGGTAGACGTGATTATAATATGTTTTATACATGTGTTAATTTAAGGGACATTAAATGCTTTTAATTTAGAAATCCGTTTTATATTTATGCACCATGTCCAATAATTAATGGATAACCTTTTAAATGTTACTAGCTCGACCAATGCCCTACTAGTAATAACAAGTAATAAAAAAAAAAACCTTAGTAAAAGTGTCATGGCTTTCGAGATATCGATTTAAAACCATTTTTTTAAAATATCTTCCAACGCTCGGTTATTTAATGCCATGCCATATCACGTATTATAATATACCATATGTGCCATATCTACAAATATCAAATTTTTTGTTTTTTTTTTAAATACATTTGAACAGTTAATTTATAAATCGAATACATTATTTGGGTACTTCTTTAGGCAAATAATAAAAAAAGTTTCATTGAAAAATTTGCAAAAAAAATTAAATCTTGTATTTAAACACCTACGGCGACAAAAAAGTATGTAGCTGTTTGATAGTTTTGTTATTAAATCTAATTTTATTGCTTAGAATCTCTAAGGGGTCAATTTTCATTTTACTTTATTGTGTCATATTTATGATGTTACAGGTGTGAATCAAAATAAGTAAATTTAAAAATGTGAAAAAGAAATGTTAAATGAAACCTCAATAACAATTAACAATAAAGTTTATTGAAAATAAATTTATTACAAATATTGTTAGAGTGATGACCTTGTGCGGCTATGTACTCCCTACATCTTTTTGAGAACGATCGCTTAAGTCGACATGCATAACCTTGTGAATTTATGTATTCCACTGCCATTTGGATTTTACCACGTAGTTCATCTTGGGCTGCAACCGGTTTTTCGTAGACAATATCTTTCAAGTATCCCCAATAAAAAAAATCCAATGGATTCAGATCAGGCGATCTTTGTGGCCAATCCATCTTCTTGGATAGTTTTAGTTTAAATAAGTTCGGACTCGAGTTGCGTAGTGTGCTGGACATCCGTTATTTTGTAGCCACATAGTCTGCCGTGTTTCAAGCGGAACCTCTTGTAATAGTTGATATAGCTGGTTTTCTTAAAAATCTCTGTACGTTTTACCGTTCAAGTTGCCTGGCAGCTCATATGGACCAATCACTTGCCCATTTAGGATGCAAGTCCAGAAATTTAATTTTGAGCTGGTGCTGAGACCTATGTTCCCTCACCATACACGGGTTTCCTAACTGTGTAATTTATGGGTATTTATGTATCCATCTTTGCGGCATGTCGACTCATCGGTCCACAATATTTTATTAAAAAAAATCAGGATCTTCATTGATTTTCCTCAACATCGTCCTGCAGAAGTCTATCCGTTTTGCATAGTCCCTAGGCTCAAGAGTTTGTACTCGCTGTATATGAAACGGGTGTAATTGGTAACGTTTTAAAACATTATGTACAGTACTTTTTGGTATTCCTGTACTTCGCGCTATTTTACGTACGGATGTAGAAGGGTCGACTTCAACTTCATCTAAAACTTCTTCATCTACATCCATTCGTTCTCTACCTTCGTTAGCACCGCCTACACTACTTCCAGGAAATCATTCTTTGCATAGCTTTGATGCACTCTGGAAAACACTCGATAGTCCGGGTGACGTAAGTCTGGATATCTAAAACAAACAAAAAACTGTGTTAAAATTAGATAATTTAAATTTTTCTGAACTTGGTCTGGCATCTGATCGTGAAATGTCAGCCTTGGTCTCCCAGGGTCCCTACATCCATTCACATTCGCATTGTATATCTGCTTTGTCATTCTTTCCACATGACCGAACCAGCGGAGCATGCCCTTTCGCATTTTAACACCAACAGTTTCTTTCAATCCACTCATTCTCGGATCTCACTGTTACGAATGCGGTCAGCGAGCGTCAAACAAGAGATTTTCCGTAGTGCTCTCATTTCGACCGCATTTATTCTACTTTCATGCTCTTTCTGACATACACAACTCTTGCTTCCATACAATAACGTTGGGATAAGCACAGAACTATGCAAAGCTAGTCTTGCTTTTTGGCTCACAACCACGCTTTGGAATAGCTAACCCAACGCTCTATTCACACTATTCCCTGCACTCACTCTCATCTCTACATCCGTGGTGTATCTTCCATCTCTGATAAAAGCACAACCAAGAAATACAATTTCATTCAATGTTCCAGCACTATATCATCAACGAAAACTCTTACATCAGTACTGGCTATGTCTCTTTCAAACACCATTATTTTAGTTTACATCGCAATCAAATGTAAGCCTCTTTCTTAACAATCTCCTTCCATAAATGTGTGCTAACAACCCTGCTTGATGCCAATATTACCATCAAACCAAGGCAATATGTTGCCATCCACCCGCACCCATGCTTTACACTCTAAATGCATTAACTGCACCGCATGCAGCAGGGACCCAACTATCCCATAATCTGGCAAAATGTCCCAAAGTTCCTTACATACAACCCTATCAAACGCTTTTTCGAGATCCACAAAACCGCAGAAAACCTTCTGACCTACAGCCAGATGCTTCTCTACAATGTTGTGGAGCGAAAACACTTGATCCGTACATCCTCTTGCAGACCTGAAACCGCCTTGATCCTCCCACAATGTTGCATGGGACATCCCTTGCATCCTCCTCATAACTATTTTTCCATACGCTTTTGTTGCTAAACTGATTAAACTAATGGCCCTGCAACTTGTACAGTCCATGTGAACCCTTGCCTTTATACAAGGGCACGATGACCGCACGTCGCCAGTCTTCGGGTACTCTTCCGGTCTTCCAACATTTGTTACAAAGAACCAAGAAAGAGTCCCGCACGGCACGACCACCAAGTTTGATCATCTCAGCTGTAGCTATATCTACTCTCGCAGCCTTACCATATTTCATACTTCTTATCGCCTATACAACTTTTTCTGTCATAATGGCGTCAGATGCCTCCACTATTTCCGAGTCATTTGTAATATGTGTGATTTGAAATAGTATGTGATAAGAAAACTCTCTCACGATAGAGTGCAGCAGCAGCATTGGCGTTGCCTCGCATTCACCATAAATAAAGTACATGTTGGTGTATTTACGGGGTGTGTATACGTGCCTAGGCATAGTATCAGGTAAAATACTCAATCAAACAAGTACGTAGAAAAACCAAGTCGTTAAAATCTCCGGTGTAACACAATTCAAATCGCAAAGCAAACAAGTCCAAATTACACAACACAAAAACGTCAAAATCAAACAAAAACTAAGAGCAGAGAAAAACGACAGGCGCGTCACAACTAGAGCAGGCTCAAGAAGGACACTTTTGGACAGTAGTTTGGTGAAGTAAAAACAAATATACCTCTCTTTCTTTTGCATTACACTGTCTCTCTCTACCTAAAAAAGCCCACGCGCAAGTACTCACCACGACATGTCGGAGACGCCACAGGACCTCATAAAAACCAGTTTGGCGTCCTCCAAAATTCATTTAAACTAATTTTTGCACGACAAGAAAGCACATTACAGTAGTTATCGGTTTTGACAAACTTTGATGATGATTTTGTTCTTAATTCTGAAATTGTTAAATAATATGAAAATTGCCAATTTGTAATTATAACAGCAATAAAACCAGATGTGATATTAAAACTATTAATAATAATATCATTTCAAAGTTTGCATTAACCAGGCATGTTTTTAAAGTAATTTGCACAAGAAGCTACATACTTTTTTTTCACTGTTAGTGTTCAAAAACAAGAGTTAACATTTTTTTGCAATTTTTTTTCAATTAAACCATTTTTTAAATTATTAGCTTGTTAAAAATACAAAAGTAATGTATTGAATTTACGAATCATTTATCTAAGTGTATTTAAAATACATTATCAAAAAATGTTGATATTTAAAGAAATGACATAAAAATAACCGAGCGTTAGGAGGTATATTTAAAAAAAACGGTAATATTTATTTTACTAGTAGGTCATCAGTCGAGCTAGTCACGGTTAAAGGGTTATCCATTAATTGCTGGACACCCTGTATAATCCTGTATCTTCACGCCCATATCCCCAAAAATGTATGCAGAAGCACAACCATTTTTTGTTGCCCGACCCAGGGATCGAACCCGGAATTTCAATAAGTCAAGTGCGACGCTGGACCGCTAGACCACAGAGGCGATAATAAATGCTTGGTAAATGTTGCATTGGCAACATTTTTTTGGTATAAAAAGTATCCCATATGTTACTCCAAGTTACCCTGTATGTGCGTGCCAAATTTCATGAAAATAGATTGAGCAGTTTTTCGCGAAAAAGTAACAAACAAACAAGCCTCCGCATTTATAATAATAATAATAGGATATAAAATAATGCGTGGTTTATGGCGGTTTCTCATAGGTATTTAACTTATTTAGCTATCCCATGTAATTTCTCTTCAAATTCATTCAAAAAACTGCTACTAATTAGTAGTATAGTTTTCGTAGCGATTGGTTTAGGCACTAAGGAGTGAACAAAATTCAAAGATGCTTTTTCGCGATAGTTACTTCTACTTAGTAGTTTCGTATGATGTGGTCCAGATATCAATCACATTTTGGTGTATCCTAGCCCTGCGCGTGATTTTAATAGCATATTCCAGTTTGAAATATAAATAACACGTAAGCTAATTTCCAGGTTTACCATATTATTTACGCTGCTGATGGATCGATTTTATATTAGGTTTTTATATGAAACTAACTAGTGTTGTTATCTTTATAAAAATATAAATAAAAAAGAAACTAGCTGTGCCAGCGATGACGTCCGTTTGGAATGTAACGAAAAAGTCTAAACTAAAATAAAGAAAAAGTAAAACTAAAAGTAGCTTAAGTAACTCTTGATCACTAGTAGCCTGACTTACAAACAGATACTTTCATTTTATTTATCTGTATAGACTAGCAATGCCGTGAGTACGTCCGTGTGGAATTTAACAAGAAAGTCTAAAATAAAAGTAGCCTAAATGATTCCTTACTACATCAGTTAAGTATCATTGAAAGTCGATTCAGAAATAAACTGGAACAAACAAACACTGACTTATAGACAGACAGAACGACGGACAGAAAGTCAGACCAAAATTGCAAAAAAAAATGTTAATTATTATGTTATGGGTAATGCGGGACGATAGAGTAAACCTTTTTTAACCAAGTTAACAAAAATGAGGAGGTACTCAATTCGGTCGGTATACTTTTTTATTTAAGTACACCGATTTCTCCGTAGTTTCTAAACCGATTAACGTAATTGTTTCTTTGTTTGATGCGGAATAGTTTCGAATTGGTCCCATAAAAAATTGATTTAGATATGGTCATTAGCTTTATTTTATGAGCATTTTTACCTATTTTTACCTATCCCGATGTTGTATATTAATAGTTTCGTCAAGAGGATACTTGAATAAAACCTTACCGAATAATTAAACATACAAAAATAATGATTTCGAGTCGACAACATATATAGGCGAAAATTCGGATTGTTGAGTATTTTTTTAAATTCTAAATGTGTTGATAGACGAATCACAGTTGCCATCTTGGGTAGTTATTAAACGTTCCGTTCTCTTACCGCTTGGCCACGGGAACCTGCAGTGCGACCAACGAGGCGTCTGGCCTGGAGACCATGTTCGCGCTTCTCTAGAACAACCCTATGCTGGCCCTTTTAAGGTCATCGAACGTAAGCCAAAATGTTTTAAAATCGAAGTTCGCGGGAAGAATGTTAATGTTTCGATTGACCGCTTGAAACCAGCGTTTTTGATGAAAAATCAACCGTCTCATCCTGTGGCTCTGGCATCCAAGACCATTGAAAATAGACAAATCAGTCAACCCAGTGATTAGGAGGAGGTTGCTTCATTCGAGCTCTGCTGGTTGAGCGGCTATTAGAGCGTGTGAATTTTCTAAAGTGTGAGCGTGATCGCCCTTTTTTCTTAAAACATTTAGTTAAGAGTGCCACCTGTGCAGTTAGTGCGCTGATTTGCTTCTCTAAATCGCTTTGGTTACCTCGAGACTTCGAAGCAGTGCTG
>NJDC01015895.1:6388-25703 GCA_002245475.1 Calephelis virginiensis
GTCGCAACCCGCCGAAGCGACGGCGAGAGATCGCCACCCGCACGGTTGACGGGCAGACGACCGCTCGCGGGAACCGCAAACAAACACTGTCGGCACTCCCGGAGTGCAACCCGTCTTTTTTTATTTTTGTATTTATTTCCTTTACAAAACCATAAATATATATTTAGGAAAGAAGGTAGACAAATTTCGACCTGTTTTTTTAACACTTGATAGGTGGGGGATAATTTAATATCTACGCCGTTTTTGATCAAGTCTGGTCAAGTAGGATGTAGTCTATTATCGTGAAATTTTTATATGGATTCCTACAGTTATATATCAAAAAAATATATACATATTTAATAGTAAATATGTGTTAATATAAAATAGACACAATAAGTAATTAAAGTTTTATCAAAATATGACCGCCTCGTTGGCGAGTGGCTGGCGTACACGCTACACCGATCAACCGCGAGACTCGGGTTCGATTCTTGTTGTTGACGGGGGGCAGGCATTTGTGTGATGAATATTTAGATGTCTGCACTCTGCATTTCCGGATCTGGGTGTTTATTAAATTTATTCTGGTATCTATTTTAGCATTTCTATGTATTAGTATCATTGACTTAACACCCATAACACAAGCATATAATTTGCTTACTTTGGGGTTAGATTCATTTTGTGTGACTTGCCTAAGAATATTAATTTATTAATATTTATTTATCTTCTGGCCACACCTAGAGCAGACGACTTTCGGGTGGCTAGATATGTGCGTAGTTTTAGCATGTTTCCACTAAAACTATTTTTCTATTTTGTAATTAGTCGTTGATTTTGGAATGTTTTACATTGGATCCGGCAGACTGCGCTACTAACGGAGCGTCAAATAATATCTAGTAGCTGCTAATGTCAAGCGATACGAAGTTTGCTGGGTCGGCTAGAAAAAATATCTCAATAAATTTTACGAATTGAAAGCTCAAAGTAAACATGTCATTTGTTCGTAAAAAATATAAGGAAGTTAGTATACAGCAAAGAAGGTTCTAAATTCGACAGTTGAACTAATTTTAATAGTTTGAGATGATTTCCTATACTTGGTATCATAAATATTTTTTTAGGTAATATGATATTGAAATTTAAGTCGGGTTTTTGCAAATACTACGTTTAAATTATGTCTATTGCTTATCACAATTCATAAGTCATTACGCACGGAAGAGACGATAACGTGAGTGTAAGTTATTGCGCTGTCGTACACAAACATGACAACACGAACATTCGCGTAAGCGCCCTGCGCCACAGGTCATATGTCCTGACGCGAGTTTAGAAGTTTTTACTCATTCCAAAAAAAGTGCGCAACGCCGCTAAAGAAATTTTCACTTCAAAAAACCGCATCAAAATCCGTTGCGCAGTTTTAAAGATTTTAGCGTACAAAAGGTCATAGGGACAGAGGAAGCTACTTTGTTTTATACTATGTAGTACACATACATACATATCTTCACGCCAAGTCCCTTACGGGGTAGGCAGAGAGTATCGAGTGCCAGACCTTACGATCCTGACAAACCTATCTTGCTTCCTTCACATTCATAACCCTTTTCATACAAACACGCCGGTTTCGGAGACTCTTGACACCACCCTCGGATAATATCCGATTGATCTGATCGTGAAATGTCAGCCTTGGTCTCCGCGGGTACCTACATACATCCACATTTGCATTGTATATCTGCTTTGTCAATCTTTCATCTGTCATTCTTTCCACATTACCGAACCAGCGGAGCATGCCCTTTCGCATTTTAACACCAACACTTTCTTTCAATTGCACTCTTTATCGGATCTCACTGTTACGAATGCGGTCAGCGAGCGTTACACCGCAGATTTTCTGTAGTGCTCTCATTTCGACCGCATTTATCCTACTTTCATGCTCTTTCTGACATACCCAACTCTCGCTTCCATACAATAACGTTGGAATAAGCACAGAATTATTCAAAGCGAGTCTAGCTTTTTGAGTCAAAACCTCGCTATGGAATAGCTTACCCAACGCTTCATTCACACTATTCCCTGCACTCACACTCCTCTACATCCGCGGTGTACCTTCCATCCCTGCTAAAAGCACAACCAAGATATACAATTTCATTCACTTGTTCCAGCACTACATCATCAACCAAAACTCTTACATCCGTTCTGGCTACGTCTCTTTCAAACACCATTATTTACGATGTAGTGATTACTAAATATGTAGCTATATTAGTAATTGTGTACAAAAGTACAGCATTACACAAATCAGATTCCAATTTCTAATTCCATGAAATCGAGATTTAATTGTGACCCCACAGACCAAGTTAAATAAAAGTACATTAGTACTTAGTCTGTGATAAAAGCTTGTAGAAATGATAATTGGTATGGTATTTTAATGTTACGCCATATTTATTCATGAAACACGCGTGTTAATGAAAATTATCGACCATTCACAGAAAAATACATAAAACTGCGTAGTGAAATATCAGATTACTATTACTAATTTATTTAATCCTTTTGATATACCTATATATCTTATCGATCGTGATTGAATTATTGCAATGTCGTTTGAGTAACCTATTTGTTGCTTTTGCTAGATCTTTCTTAAGACTACGACCGGATTTAAAAGTTATTGAAGTGAAAACTTCTTTAGCGGCGTTGCGCACTTTTTTTGGAATGGGTAAAAACTTCTTAACTAGTGTCAGGTCGTCAGATCGAAAATTCGTATGACAGTGCAGGGCGCTTGCGTGAATGTTTGTGTTGTCATGTTTGTGAATATTGTATTCTACCACATTAATGATAGTACTTTCATACTGATAATTAAAGCAATTCGCACAAAATTATTTCCTAACTATTTCAATATATCAAATGCATAACGTTAATATTCAAGTTTTCACTTCTGCCGGTACACCCGGAGTGCAACCCGTCATTTTTTTTCTGCGGGAACACTTTTAGATGTCGAAATAAAGTAGCGTATGTCATTAGCCTGTTTTTAACTATACCCACATATAAAAATTACACCTTATCAGTTACTACTATCTTCGATCCGTTGTAAAGCGAACAAAGTGACTACGGTAGGGTTATTCTTGAAATTCAATTTATGCAATTTGAATCGGATATGTCATTTTAGGAACTCTTGAACACAATACTAGTACATAATACATAATACTAATCGCATGTGGTGTCTATTGGAGATAAGTATTTCTCACCGTCAATCGGCCAGCTTGACCTACCATTTTTTAAAATATTTGCTACACACAAGTGCTTGATGGTAATGGTGTTTGTTCGCAGAGAAATTTGACGTGGAACGATAACAGCACAGTGACATACTACAACCAGAGGTACTGGTATTTCGTACCGGAAATGTCCAACGGGAGCCTTTCAGATTTGATCACCAGCGTCAACCCTATTGTTGTGGTAAGTTGCTTTTGATTAGTAGGAATCATGGTATACAGTAAGGAATATTTTTATATAATTTAAGCGCGGTAAACCTGACCCTGGAATCATGAACTAGCTTTCAAAAAAAGAACCATTAAAATCCGCTTAATTACGAGATTAGTCGGCCACTAAAAAGCAATGCCGAATCGAGAACCTCTTTTTAGAGTTGGTTAAAACTATGTGGTTATATGAGTTGTTATATAAGTGGTTATTTATATAAGTGAGTGACCATTAAGTATGTGAGGTAGTTGAAGTCATGTGAAATTGGGGGATTCAGAAAATGATCTTGGTGAGATGTCATAAGATTTGTATCAACGCCACAAGCGTAGGTAATAGGCAGAGTTGGGCAAAATGTAAGCGGATTAATGATTAAGGATTTCAGTTACATAGTGTACATTTCAGTTACAGATTACGGAAATCAATCAAGAAAGTAATCGTTTTGGTGATTAATGACTATTAATTTGTAATTGTAATTTCAATTACTTTTTTGATTACTCTTTTGATTAAAGCATATTAAATACGTTTACAAAATCGAAAAATAAAATAATTAATAATAATTATATCATTTATACATAATCATACATATTTTTGATCGGACTCATGATTTATGATGATTTATTTTTTTAATAAGTAGTAAATTTAAATGTACTAAAATTATTTGTTTGTGTGCTATTTGTGGCTTAAATTAGACTTCAAAAGTACCCTCTTTTCAAACATCTCTTCCGAAAGTCTGTTGGATTTTCGTAAATTGGTCATGGTTGCATACGAGAATGCACCCCATGCACCGTATCTTCGCTTTGAAATGCAACTGAACACGCGAATAATCTTTTTTTGAATTTGATTAAGGATTTCAATAATGAAAGAGTATAAACCAATCCATGCCATCGAAATTCTATCAACAGATTTTTAGAAAATCGCAGATACATGACGTGATACAATTGAATTGACTGAAAAAATCATTAAAATTTTAATAAAACCCTTGCATATAATCAGATTACTGATTATTATAATCAAAACTAACGATTACAAATGTAATAATGATTTAAAGTTATCCATATTAAAAGTAATTATGATTGATGTAGTCATGATTACTTTCAATCAGATTACATTAATCTGATTACAAAATAGTTGGTTACGCCCAACTCTGGTTATAGGTTTATAAGGTTGCACATTATCTAGAAGATACAATGCTTGGGATTGATTGCTTCTCAAAGAATTGTCTCTTAAATACGAGTATAATTACATTAGCAATTGGAAAAAAAGACGAGGCCGCTGAGTGAGATCCGATCCTGTGGTAGCTTTTAAAATTGTATAGACGCGGCACAAATACATGTATGGCCTATGGGAAATAAACGACTTTCATTTTTGAAACGATGTTTTTTCCCGATATACAAACGGATAATAACTATTATAATCGTGTGTCCGCGGGCAACATTTGTTAACGATAAGTTGTAAAACTAAACTGTTATCACAGTTTGGACTGACAAAGACATTCGTTAAAATAAAAATAGTCTCGTATGTGTATATATGTTTAGCGACCGCCCCAGTGACCTTTTACACATAACGCAAAATACGTAGTCCACCAAAATGTGACTGTAAACTCTTAAAATACATACAGCCTTACTGATAAAAAATATTTGTTTTACACGCATTTAAAAAGTTAATAGTTATGCAGCGTATTAATGATGAATAAGATTTATACAAAGCTTACGCAGTATCTCTACTAGTAATTGTCGGCTCTGCCAAGATAGACTTCGTACTAGAAGCTAAATTGTTATTTAAAGCCGTAAAATCCAAAGATGCCTTACTGAAATAATATAAAAATGATACATGGCGAGGTTTAAATCGGAGCAGCGGTTTTTGCGTGAAGGAGTAACAAAGAAACATACAAGCTCTCGCATTTATAATGTTCGTACGATTATTGTGTTTGTCCACAGACAGTAGCGTACTTCTTAAGGCATCGTCACCCCTTGCTGAAAATCCCGGTGGATGTGTTTATGCGCATGTACCACGACAACATGTTCCTCACGGCGAACGTGTCCGCTTGGCTGACGGACGGCATCGAGGATCCAGTGCTGGATATCGTGGAACGTTTTCCAGACCTGCCGTTTGTTATACCGTATGACAAGTTTGGATGGTTTTATACGGTAAGTTTTATTACTTACAAGCTGGTGACGTGGTACTGCCCGTCCGTATTTTTAATAAATACTGCTAAATATCTTTAAAATCGGTCCAGGAATACTTTTTATAGCTGTTGTTTATTATATTGTACAAGTTTGGATGGTTTTAAACGGTAAGTTCATTTAGAACAGGGAAGCTAATACGACGCGATATTATTCTCTGGGTTCTTGTTAAATTTGTCTAGGCTAACATTTTTTTAAAAAGTAGCTGAGCCTTTACCATGAGTTGGTATAGATTATAAGTTCGGTGACTTACGTGTAGAAATCTATGACACTTTTGGTCTAAAAATGAGTTTCTCTTAATCACCAATAGTGGCGCTCTTCGAAGTTTTCATACAAATAATTTACAGAGACTATAGCGAGTATAGTAAACTTGACAAGCAGTAAACTCATGGTAAAGGCTCAGAAGTATTTCACGTACACTTCATAATTTATGTAGATTCAGGTGGCGTACCTCTTGAAGATTCATACAACAAAACCAGTAGTAACAACTATATCTGATGTCACGTCGTGATAATTATTCCAGCTACGCTCAGCGCTAAGTGAACCTTTAGTCAATGTCCTAAGTTTCAATTTTGAATGACAGGCGTGGGTTTTTAAGTGAATATGGTCTAATCGCTCATCATAATTTGAGCCTTTACTACACATCTTAAGATTCAAGTTTGCTTGCGTTTTGTAAATCAGTGCGTATTCTGTACGTACTACTATTACTTATTATATGAAAGTAGTAAGCAAATTGTTAGTCTGGCGGTGTAAGCCATTCGCCACTTACGTCATAGTATAATTAATCACAACAGGTTATCTGTTTGTTAGTGATAATTTATATCACAATCCGTATTAACTTTCTTTAAGCCAGAAATCTTATTACATTACTTTTGTTGATAAGCAATACGATGTGCTTATTGAAGTATGTATAATAAATTCCAATCTGCGTTGTAAGTCCTTGATAATATAATTAATATCTATATGTATTAAAAAAGTATTATGTTCGTTGAATGTATTACATAAAATATAATTAAGATATATTACTAAGGCGGTCCTGGTTGCAAAATTTGCAGTGTGTGTTCGTTATCATACCATGGCTAATGCGTGGAGTCAATTTTGACCAGATTTTTTCAAAATCTAAGTTATGAAAAGTAGACGTCTCACATATAATCTTGGTCTTAAAAAGGGCGTTTTACTTAAAATGTAATCTATGAAAATGGGGATCTCACTTAAATTTTAATTGTTTTTAAGTCTCGCTAAGAGAAATAGTCTTCTTACTTGTAATCTAAGCTATAAATAATAAGGGGTCTCGCTAAAAATCTTAACCATGAAATGTAAGGGTCTCGACTCTCGCCCAATATCTAAACTGAGAGAAATGGGGTTCTCATTTGTAACTCTATGCCACAACAAATAGGCGTCTTATTTATAGTCTAAACCGTGAAAAAAGGGTCTGATATAAAATTTAGATATGGCAAACAAGTATCACTTTCTAAGTTATAAAGCTCAACTCAAAATCTAAGCAAAGAAAAATAGACGTTTCTCTTAATACGTAAGCCATAAAAGGTAGAGAAAATCTTAGTTTTACAATAAGGGGGGCCCAAGCCTGACGCAGCAGAGCTCTCGAGTACAGGCTCATTTGATGAAACTGTCGTCTTTAACCATTGGAATATTTTTAATAGATCTTTTTTATTATTTTTGATAAGATTCCCATAATATAATTAGTTATTTGTAAGTAAGGTTAGATTAGTTAAATGTAAAACAAAAACTTTTTACACATTTTTACTACTATTATGCGGAAGGATGAAATTTGGTTTAAAGAATAAAATATAGAAGAAGTCATTTATGCATCTTATTGACGTCCATGTCAATTTTAAACGGTGTTAAACAAGCGTCTAAATATCCACCTCCAGGCCCGGACTCTCGCCTCTACGATTTACCTGGCAGAGAGACAGATCATATTTTCTACTACGACTGGCACCCACACGGGGAAATCTGTTTTTAAGCTAATTGTTTCGTAATTGGTTCGTTTTTAAAATGGCTTGATCGAAAATGATTACTTCACTTTTTTCTTATCTTGGATAGACTTATAATGTTACGTCCAATATTAATAACCTATTTAAGATAAAAGATAGAGCTATTTAGATCATATACTAGGCAACCCCTGTTATTTTTCAATAATTACCAAAAATACAAACAAAACTCTAGAAGCCTTTCTCAATCTTTAGATAGGATATTGATGCATATTTCAAAGATGATTTATTATCAGCTTAAGGTTTGATTTGTTTGATGACGCAAAACGAATTTGATAAAAGCCTGTTTGTGAAAAATATTTTATGTGATAAGACAGCGAATAAACATCCGCCTTTCGTGGTGGTAACCTAACCGTGGTTTATACATACACACGACAGATGTGTGAAAAATGTTTTTATGTGATAAGACAGCGAATAAACATCCGCCTTTCGTGGTGGTAACCTAACCGTGGTCTATACATACACACGACAGATGTGTGAAAAATGTTTTTATGTGATAAGACAGCGAATAAACATCCGCCTTTCGTGGTGGTAACCTAACCGTGGTCTATACATACACACGACAGATGCGTGATTTTTTTTGTGATAATTCTGCAAATAATAATAAAATCCTTTTTTTATTGCTAATAAACATCGGCCTTTCGTGGTGATAACCTAACCTTGGTCTATACATATACAAGATACATGTCTGAAAAATATTTTTTATGTGATAAGACAGCGACTAAGCGTCCACCTTTCGTGGTGGTCGTGGTGGTCTATACACATGACAGATGTTTGAAAAACATTTTTTTTATGTGATAAGACAGCAAAGAAACATTCGCCTTTCGTGATAATAACCTAATCTTGGTCTATACACATGACAAATATGTGATAAATATTTTTTTTATGTTATAAGACTGCGAATATACATCCGCCTTTTGTGGTAATAATCTATACATACACACGACAGATGTATGAACATTTTTTTTATGTGATAAGTCTGCGATAAATATCAGTCGTTCGTGGTGATAACTTAACCATGATCTGTAAATATACACGACAGGTGTATGAAAAATATTTTTTTATGTGACAAGACAGCGAATCAGCATCCGACTTTCGTGGAAGTAATTTAACCGTGGTTTATACACACCATAGATGTTATGTGAAGTGACTTCCCTGAGTAATGATTCACTACCTTACCTATATCACGATACTTTTTTGACCATAGTAGATGTTACCCGCGGCTTCGTCCGCGCAGTCTAGTTATTTAATATTTAGCCGTTCCACGCTACCCGTTAAAATTTTGTGATAAAGAGAAGCCTATGTCCTTCTCCAAAGTTTAATCTATTTTTTTTGAACATCAAAATCAGTTCAGCGATTTCGGCGTGAAAACGAAACATACACTTTTTCTGTTCTAATTTTACCTCAGGTAAATAGTAGTAATACGTCGACGTTTTTGTCTCTAAAGTTCTATCTGTACTTTGGTAATTTCTGTAAAATTAAATTGTATCCAAAGTTATAAAACAAACACACATACACACACAAGTTAGAGATACACATTGTCTCTGTGGTCTAACCGTCCGTCGTCGGTCATAACTTCCTAAGGTCCTGGGTTCGATCCCCGTGTCGCAACAAAAAAAAAAAAGAAATAGAAAGTGTGTAGTTTTAATTTTCTAATAAAAACAGCGTTGCCATTTGTCTGAGATTGGATATGTGCCTGGTTGACTATAAGCTTGTCACCTATTGTGGGACTTAGTGTCTTCAGCTAGTTCTGGGTGTCCTGGTTGTGCTTCTGCGTAGCTATTCGGGGATATGGGCGTGAAGAAACTTTTAAGATGCACACTTTTAGAAATTCTGACTCTTAGCTCTTCGGGGATATGGGCGTGAAGAAACTTTAAGATGCACACTTTTAGAAATTCTGGCTACAAAATATTGAGTATTATGTAAAATTATTCAGGCCAAAATTAATAGGTACCAACAATGGTAACTTCACAATGCAAGAACGGGATCCTTCAGGGGTAGGGTGGCATTAGGGGTCACTCTAGGTGTAGGGTAGTTCAGAGTTAAAGTTCATAAGATAGTTTCAGGAGAAGAAAACTTTTTTTATTATGTTCCGATTCAACATCAAGCTCATTTTCATCCTCTGTCGCATTGCTGGGCAGAAGCCGTTTTGCAGTGGCAGACTGCCCAGAAAGTTGAGATTTTTTTTGAGAAAGAATTTTTCAAATCGGACCAGTAGTTTGTGCGATTAGCGCGTTAGCACAGGACGGTAACGCACCTACAACATCTATGGTGTGTATAGGTCATGGTTGTGTCTTTTCATCAGGAGAGCCGCTTGCTCGCTCGCTCCCTTTTATCATGAAAAAGTGCAGTCTTGTTTTTATTAACTGAATCCAACAAAAGGAGGAGGATCTCAATTCGACAGTACGTTTTTTTGTATATTTGTTATTCGATTACTCGGCCTATAGCCAACCTATTTTGATGGTTCTTTTAGTTCTTTTTCTTCATTTCGATCGATCATGATCCATTATTAAGTGTAACTCAAAAAGTACTCGTAGGATGTTGATAAAATCGATGTCTTTATGTGTGTGTATGAAAACATCATTATTAAACGTGGTACCCAAAGAAATAGTTTTAGTTAGTTTTTGAAGTTTTGCTGCGCTTACTTATTAAAGATCTTTTTGCCGTTAGTCATTATTGATTATGTTTACTATCCATTGAACTTTGATCTTATTCATTTGTGAGTCATTGTTGTTGAACAGACGTAGATAGGGAACAAATTAAACGGATCTCGTGAGTACTTACTGGATACGATAGATATAATCACTACATAGTATAAAACAAAGTCGCGTTCTCTTTTCTTAAGTCCCTTTGTAAGCTTAAATCTTTTAAACTACGCAACGGATTTTGATGTGGTTTTTTTTAATAGATAAAGTGCTTAAAGAAGAAGGTTTATAATTTTATATGTACATATATTTTATACCCGTGCGAAGCCGGGGCGGGCCGCTAGTTAATAATAATACATATTTATGTTAGTATTTATATCTGAACATGTAAATGAGTCAGTTGCCGGTCGAATTGCACCCTGAATTTTGCTAAGATCCTTAACTAATTTCAAAAAGGAGGAGATTTATTACATGTTCAATTATTAATCAGTTTTGATGCTTCTTTTTTTGAAAGCTCACGCTTTAACGTTGCTTCCATATAAATTTAATCGAGACCCGGAAAGTAGTTTTTGAGTTATACTTATTAAAGCAAATTTTTATGTTAAGCTTTGCTGGTTTTATAACTGGCAGCGCTCTGGCTGAAATTATTATGGTACCCTTTAAAAGCAATTAAAGTGCATACGAAGAAAAAAGGAAACAGCAAATGAGTAATCCATGCTAATATTATAAATTTAAAATTCTGTACGTCTGTGCCTCTTTAAACCGATTTTAATGAAATTTAATATGCATATAGCCAAAGATCCGAGTTCAAACATAGGCCATTTTTTTCAAAAATCAACCTCCAAAGGAATATAATAGAGGATGAAAGTTTTTTATGAAAATCATAACTATTCTACAGCTAGTTACGTATAATGATAAAATGAAAAATTTTCAAAGACCCCCGACTAAACCTTTAAATTATGTGAGTAAGAACCAACTGGAGTGTCTTGTTGAGTGGTCTTATTGGTATTAAATAAATATCTTTGGATCCCCAAAGTAAGCGAATCACATGCTTGTGTTATAGGTGTTAGTCAACGATACCCCAAATCCCTATCCGAACAAGTGAACAAGGAACTCTTTCTTCGGTGGACTTGTTGGCAATGACCCGATAGTAAAGGAAAGGGTACGTTTTATTGTAGAGTAATTTTAAATAGGTATAAAACGATTGAATCACTTTGATAAATATCACGATTTAAATCAATTCAATTTAAAAAAAAACCTAATTTTAATCAAATGCCCGTGATTTGTGTTACTTAGAAAAAAAAAATTAGACTTTTTAGATGTGATTTAGTTTTATTCAGATGCAGAGGTTGATTTTTATAATATTTAAGAAAAACTTTTTAAGGTCATGAGCCCATAGATCCATAGATGGTTTCGTGTAAACAGTGACGAATAAATAAATTGATGTTAAAATGCGAAAGAACGTGCTCCGCTGGTTCGGTCATGTTGAAAGAATAATGGATGAAATAATGACAAAGCAGATATACGGTGCGAATGTGGATGGATGTAGGTACCCGGGGAGAAAAAGGTTGACATTCCATGGTCAGATCACTCGGATATTAGTCGAGGGTGGTGTCAAGAGTCTCCGAAACCGGTGTGTTTGTATGAAAAGGGTAATGAATGTGAAGGAAGCTAGACAGGTTTTTCAGGATCGTGAGGTCTGGCACAAGATATTCTCTGCCTACCACGTAAGGGACTTGGCGTGAAGATATGTATATACTTAATGACAAATAACAAAACTGGAAAAAAGTTATCTCTTCTGACGCTAAAGAATCTATCGCCACAATAAGTTTCCTCATTGTGAAGCCACAAGGCGGAACGAATTATTTAAAAAAACCTGTGTAATTTAGTTTTTATTTTTAAATTTTGTTTAGTTGAATTTATTGTTAAAATCTAGATGTTATTCTTCCCTGTTTCTAAGCCCTATCTGTTTCGAATTACCGCCTTTGTTTACTTATTCTACAAAATTTTACAAGCTAAATATGTCTACAACGCATCGAATTACATTTTAATATCCTAGGATGTATTGATACATAATAGGAAGCGTAGTTATACAAGAGCGAAAGTTACAGCGCAAGACGTGTTGTAACTAACGCTTGGGTAACGAATGAATGCCCAATTATACGTGCCGTAAGTCACTTATGCTATTACAACTAGCGAGTTATAACATACATATATACATACATATCTTCACGCCGAGTCCCTTACGGGGTAGGCAGAGAGTATCGAGTGCCAGACCTCACGATCCTGACAAACCTGTCTAGCTTCCTTCACATTCATTACCCTTTTCGTACAAACACGCCGTATTTCGGAGACTCTTGACACCACCCTCGGAAATATCCGATTGATCTGATCGTGGAATGTCAACCTTGGTCTCCCCGGGTACCTACATCCATACACATTCGCATTGTATATCTGCTTTGTCAATCTTTCGTCTGTCATTATTTCTACATGACCCATTGACCTCTAAGTATATGGACATGAAATACCTACGAAAAAAGCCTGCCGTTGGCTACTAAATATGGCTGCTATTTTGACATTTTTCCAGAAAAAGTAGAGTATCGATATCGATACATGATCTATTAGTGACGATTGATAGTTAAGTTTAAGTAAATAGATAAGAATTATTATTTATCTACCGAATGAAATTGCAACTATCAACTTACTTACTTTGTGCTACTCAATTGGCTTATACCTAAATAAGGAAATGTAATTAAAACAAAAGAAATAATATTTATTTAGGTACTGTTTATGAGCAATTTTTTTTACATTGTGGCGTGCAAATATTTTTATTTTTTATATAAGTAAACTCTTTATATTTATTACAAGATTCGTTATAACTACAAAAAAAAAATGATCAGATTACATTCAAACCTCTTTCCTTACTTTAAAGTGAGCACTTGAAAGAATTATTTTTAAGCTAGACTGTGACTGATATTGTCAGTGGCAATGGTATAAATTCTTATCTTGTTCAAATATTCTTTTCTGGGAACGTACGAGGGTGGATCCAAAAGTTCGTGGCCTAACCTACATGGAGCTATGACATCTTTTTAAAATCTACCGTCATTTGTTAGTATGTGTCATATTGATTTATTGTGCGCAGTTTCATTCCGATACTGCACAATATAAAGTTTCTGTGATTATTTGTTTGAAGCAATCTGACGCAATTTTCAATAATGGAGAAAATTGAACACCGTGCAGTCATTAAGTACCTCAATAAAAAAGGCCTATCACCAAAAGACATCCATCAAGATATGGTGAGCACTTTGAGGGAGTCTGTTCCATCGTATTCCAGTGTCAAGAAGTGGGTAGCTGAGTTTAAACGCGGTCGTAAGAGCATTAAAAATGATCCTAGGAGTGGAAGGCCTACATCCTCTACCACGAAAGAAAACATCGATAAAATTTGTGATCTCGTATTGGGTGACCGACGTTTGATCATTGGTAAGATAGTTGAGATAACAAACATTAGTTATGACCGAGTGCAACACATAATTACGGAAGAAATGGGGTTCCATAAGGTTTCTGCTCGCTGGGTCCCGAGGTTGCTTTCAGCTGAACAAAAACGAGTTCGATACACAATTTCGCGAGACTGTTTGGAATTTTTTGAGACTGATCCCGAGGACTTTGTCTAGATTTTTTACCATGGATGAAAGCTGGGTTCACCACCATACTCCTGAATCAAAGCAACAATCCAAACAGTGGAAAAGATCAGACTCTCCTACACCGAAAAAGGCTAAGGTCGTTTTGTCGACTAACAAAGTTATGGCTTCTGTTTTTTGGGATGCGAAGGGCATTATTTTTGTAGATTACTTACCGAAAGGTCAAACTATAAATTCTAGTTATAATTGTAACCTTTAACGAAGACTCCGGAAAGAAATAAAAGAAAAAAGGCCGGGAATGTTGCGTAAGAAAGTTTTGTTTCATCAAGACAATGCACGTGTTAACACTTCGGTTGAAACAATGTCGGTAATCCATGATTGTGGCTACGAATTGCTGCCCCACCTACCTTATTCGCCGGATTTAGCCCCCTCGGATTATCATTTATTTCCAAATTTAAAAAAAACACTTGGGTGGCTCGAAATTTTCGACCAAAGATGAGGTGATAGTCGCAGGTAACGACTATTTCGCCGACCTTCCGGAATCTTTTTTTTCGAGGGGATAAACAAGTTGCAGGTCAGGTGGAAGAAGTGTGTTGAGCTAGATGGAGACTATGTCGAAAAATAAAAATAAATTTAGACCCACATTTCTTTCATTTTCTTGGTCGGGCTTAGAACTTTTGGATCCATCCTTGTAAAATAAAATATCGACAATTGTAATAGTACTTCACTATAAAATTGAACACTAAATCCGGATTCCTGGCCTGAGAACTGTCATGACGTCATTTTAAATCAAGACCAAAATGAGCATAGACAAAAATATCGTTATCTCTTTCGGCGTACATAATATCAACATTTGTTAAAAAATGACAAAGAGATGTTGTTAAGTTATATGTCGATTCCAACGGTATTTATACAACTAAATTTGCTATAGAACATTGTTGCACTTCTTTATATATTCCTATTTCTTTGACATGACCGGACCAGCGGAGCATGCCCTTTCGCATTATAACAGCAACACTTTCTTTCAATCCCACTCTTTCTCGGATCTCACTGTTACGAATGCGTTTCAATTCGACTTATTTAGGGTAGGATAGGAGAGTTATTTTACATTACGTTGATCACGGATAATAGACTTCGAGACATTTCCATTGAACCGTGAGCTGCAAAATTTAGATTCGAGCTACAGCTCGCTCCGGCCAACTGTTTTCCTCCCGTACAGTTTGAGAAAATTGCAATGTTGATTTTCCTAGTTTCCTAACAGTTGAACGGTATAAAAAGTATTCTCTGTCCTTCCCTTGATTCTAAGCTACATCCCTTTTTCTGCCCAATCGGTTCAGCCGTTCTTGAATTTTAAATAGTTTAACTAACACGTCTTTCTTTAATATATATGTTATATCTTTGTAGATTTGAACCGGTTCAGAGCTGGTTTACTTATCTCTAGCATATCATCATAAGACTGGCATATCTTATTTTACATTTTTTATTATATTCAGCTTATGACGAGGAACAAACGCACAGCTCTCCTAATGGTAGGAGACAGCCATGGCTTACGGAAAATTGGATTTCCAACCAAAAAAAAAGTTGCACGGGATTGGATATATGCCCGGTTGGCGATATGCTTGCCACTTATTACATTGTGGGACTTAGTGTCTTCGGCTCGTCGTGGGTGCCCTGGTTGTGCCTCTGCCTAGCTCTTTGGGGATATGGGCGTGAAGATACACCGTAGTTGGTATGAGTGGTAGGAGTTCGATCTGCATTTTTAAGGCAGTGTTTCCGAAAAAATACAGCGACTTTAACCGTGTTGGTCCGGTGTGAGATCTAATACCGTCTGTCTCTACCTGGTATCTTGTAAGAGTAGTAGTAACAGCTAATATCCCGGCCACATGACAGCGACGCACTTATGACATCTATGCTGTCTATATACTGCTGTTGTTTGTAACTATCACGAGGCCCATGTGCTTTTGCGTAGTATAATTACGTTAAAAAAGGAAGAGTTGATTCTTCCAGCTTTCATCACCACTTTCGTTCGTAACATCACTTTCTGATATGTAGGTCGTGTGTTATTTTGCTAATCTATTCGTAAAAAATATGTAGAACTAGATGAGACGTCAAACAATGTCCTGTTTCCCCGTGTTGGTCCGAGCTCCTTTACAGAATAGACCATCTGCCTTCCTGCCAGGCAGCTCGTAAAAGGCGAGCATAAGCATACTGTCACTAACAATATGACATCTGACTAGGTGGTAGAGTTTCGCAACGACTCACCCGGATTGGTACCACCGCCTTACCTATTCCTGCCGCCATAACGTCATGATGTGTTCCGGTTTGGAGGGTAGGGTAGCCGGTAAACTTACTTTTGCTCGAAACCTAACATCCCGGCCTCAGGTTGGCAATGCACCATTACCACCTTTGGTGTCTAGGCGGCGTGAATTTCTTACCATCAGGAAATCCGTCTGCTTCTTTGCCTTCCAATATCATAAAAAAAAAGTATTATATTATAAAAAAAAATATATATAAAAAAGTATCTACACGCCCATATCCCCAAACAGTGTGCTGAGTGTGAGTTTAGCACGAATGTACTTTACTACCGCGTTTGCGTTTGGACAATCCAACTGTATGGAATAATTTAGTTGTTTCTACTGTCCGCTAAAAACGCTGACATTTAGGTCATTAAACGTAAATGCCTATCGCGTAACGTAATATAAATCATTTTAAAAACTCTCATTTGGCACGCAGGTAGGTAAAGCTACAATCATGGTTCCCACGACACTTAATCCTACAATGGAAGGGGTGGCAAGCTTATCGATAACCAGGCATATAGCCGATCCCGGACAACGTTGTTTTTATTAGGAAATTGAATAATTACAACCTACGGCCTTTTCTTGCCCGACCCGGGTTTCGAACCCGAGGCCTCATGGAGTCAAGTTCTACACCGTACCGTTAGACCACAGAGGCGATAGCATAACGGAATATTTTTTTTTTTTTGCATATGACCTTTCTTCTGACAATAACCGAACGTTGTGTTAGACAACAAAAAAAAATGAGCAAAATTGTTCCGTCCGTTCAAGCGTGATGCGATTACCTCGCGAAATGGGAATTAATTTTTATACAATACTAGCTGTTCCGGCGAACTTTGTTCCAGCCGTTCAGTTTGTGCGGGAAAAATTAAAATGCTTTTTCTTACTTTCCTTGCAGTCAGTCGAACGGGATAAAAAGTAACCTAAGTCCGTTTCCTGGTCTTCTTATTAATTTTCAGCCCAATTTGATTCAGTCGTTTTTCAGTTATAACAAGTGTAACTAACACAATTTTCTTTTATATATGGACTAGCTGCTGTAATTTTTTTTAATTATAAATTGAGATATAAGCTATCCTATCTTTCAAGTTATTATTTTATTGGTAATATAGTATGATATATGTATACTTGTAATTTAGTGCATATTATTTGTATGTATATTTAATGTACTTTATTTAACATGTATGTTTTATATGAAATTAAACAATGTATTAATTAGATAAGCATAAGTTTTGTTTTATGACGCCCTACCTTAAATTTAAATTACCTAAATTGTCTCCTTTACCCTAAGGTTGTCTGGCAGAGATCGCTCTGAAGCGATAAGACCAAATTTTTGCACCTAAGTTAAATATTATTACAAGTGAAAGAGAGTGTATTAGAACGAAGTTCCTTATTGCGCGTTGTGAAAGGAGGCTAGACGGAAAAAAATCTTACGAAAAGTTGTCACGACACTTTTTGCTATAGTAAGCTATTGTAAGCTTTGCGGATTGCGCATGTTTGTTTTTTTATTTTTTTCATGTTTTTCTGTCTGTCTCTCTATAAGAGAGATAGAGATTACTAGAGCTTGATAGAGATTGAGAGAGAGAGGGGGGAGAGAGAACTTCGTTCCATCCGGGTGTCCCTTGACACCTTTCAACTTTTTTTGTTTTGTAAATTTTCGGTTCATAATAAAGTTTATTCATTCATTCAAACTGCACAAGGTGCAGGTGTGCAAATTTGATTTAAATCGGTTTAGAAGTTTAGGAGTCCATCGCGGACAAACAACGTGACACATAATTTATATATATTAAGTCCTATCTTAAAATAAAAAAAATAATGTAAAATACCCAATTATTTGTAGTTTAAGACTAAACTTCATGTCAGTCTGACGTTAATAACATTAGCTTGCTGTCACATTTATACCAGCTAATACCCAAAACGTGTGGAAGTAATCAAAGAAAATACTTTGATCACTGTTTTTTTGTGACGCATAATTCACTAGATATACTTGCGATAACCACTGTAACGGGGAAGGGTTATGATATAACATTATATATAATCGAAATCTCCGTGTTGGTCCGGGCTCCTTTGCAGCTCGTAAAAGGCGAGCATAGGCTTACCGTCACTAACACTGTGACATCTGACTAGGTGGTAGAGTCTCGCAGCGACTCGCTCGGATTGGTACTACCGCCTTACGTACTCCTGCCGCCATAATATCAGCGCTTGCTGTTGGCGTGCTCCGGTTCTGAGGATAAGGTAGCCGGTAAACTTACTTTTGTTTGAGGCCTAACATCCCCGCCTATGGTTGGCAACGCTCCATTACCACCTTTGGAGTGTTTAGGCGGAGTTAACTTTTTACCATCAGGAAATCCATCTGCTTGTTTGCCTTCCAGTGTCATAAAAAAAAATTCATACACATAAAAAATTAACATATCATACACTAGCGGCCCGCCCCGGCTTCGCACGGTTATGAAATATACATATAAACCTTCCTCTTCAATCACTTATAGTTTTAAAGATTTAAGCATACAAAGGGACATAGGGACGGAGGAAGCGACTTTGTTTTATACTATGTAGTGATGACTTTATACTTTTACTATACTACTACTGTTTTACTAATTCGGACTATATATATTCGATATTGTTTAACAAATATTGAGGTAGAATTTCCATTTCGCGCCTTGGTTTTTTAGTTTCTATCGATAAAAATTAGAGATAGCGTATTATGGTAGAAAATATGAACAAGAAATACACTTTTACTGATATAACTTGCAAATTTTTGTTTGCTCTCACCAATTAATATATTGCTTTTAATTTTCAGCGCAATGGATCTATAGAGTTCGACGGTGTATTTGTAATGAATACTGGGGCAACAGAGTTCTCTGAACTGGGTAATGTGGAGTTGTGGAGGAACTCGAACCGGACCGCATATCGGGACGAGTGCGGCCGAGTCCGTGGTTCTACGGGGGAGCTGTGGGCACCAGAGTTCGGGCAGCCAGAGGTCTCTATATTCGCGCCGGATATTTGCACGTGAGTATACTTTTCCTTTTTTTGAATGGCTAATGTGTTGCTAGCCTCGCGGTTTTTTGCAACTTCACCAGATAGATTTACTTTTCCGAGTTATTAAATCTATAGGTATAGAAAAAGAGA
>NJDC01015895.1:25940-46210 GCA_002245475.1 Calephelis virginiensis
AAACATTGTACTGGATAATTTTCTGCCTTGAGCTAGAAACGTGGAAATTAGTGACTTTACAGCTTATGACAGCACAAATAATAACCGGTACCGACAATCTCGGCGACGCAACATTTGAAGGTTTTTTTTTAATTTTATTTAAACTTTCTCGAAAGTAAATCGCTTACACCCCGGTAGTGGGCGTCTGCCTCTGGTGCGAGAGTTGGATGTTGGGGTGATGAATGAGTACAGAGTAGCAAACAATAATCCAGTGCGAAAGTTACGGCGACGCAGTTTTTTCTATTAATTAATTGTAATTGAATTTTTTTTAACATTGTACTGGATAATTTTCTGCCTTGAGCTAGAAACGCGGAAATTAGTGACTTTACAGCTTATGACAGCACAAATAATAACCGGTACCGACAATCTCGGCGACGCAACATTTGAAGGTTTTTTTTTTTATTTTATTTAAACTTTCTCGAAAGTAAATCGTTTACACCCCGGTAGTGGGCGTCTGCCTCTGGTGCGAGAGTTGGATGTTGGGGTGATGAATGAGTACAGAGTAGCAAACAATAATCCAGTGCGAAAGTTACGGCGACGCAGTTTTTTCTATTAATTAATTGTAATTGAATTTTTTTTAACATTGTACTGGATAATTTTCTGCCTTGAGCTAGAAACGCGGAAATTGGTGACTTTACAGCTTATGACACCACAAATAATAACCAGTACCGAAAATCGTGGCGACGGAACATTTTAAGGTTTTCTTTATTTTTTTAATTTTCTCGGAAGTTAATCACTTATACCCCTGTAGTGGGCGTATGCCTCTGGGGCGAGAGTTGGATATTGGTGTGATGAGTGAGTACAGAGTACCAAACAATAATCCAGTGCGAAAGTGACGGCGACGCAGTTTTTTCTATTAATTAATTGTAATTGATTTTTTTTAACATTGTACTGGATAATTTTCTGCCTTAAGCTAGAAACGCGGAATTTTGTGAGTTTACAGCTTATGACACCACAAATAATAACCAGTACCGAAAATCTCGGCGACGCAACATTTTAAGGTTTTTTTTTTATTTTTTTAAATTTTCTTGGAAGTAAATCACTTACACTCCTGTAGTGGGCGTATGCCTCTGGGGCGAGAGTTGAATGTTGGTGTGATGAACGAGTACCGAGTAGCAAACAATAATCCAGTGCGAAAGTGACGGCAACGCAGTTTTTTCTATTAATTAATTGTAATTGAATTTTTTTTTAACATTGTACTGGATAATTTTCTGCCTTGAGCTAGAAACATTCTGCAGATGGTACATTCTGCAAAGTTGCCCGGACCAAAACGGGGAAACTAAACCTCTTCCGATAACCAAAGTCTTCCGCATTTAGTACAAATATCGTGCTTGCTTTTGGTTTTGAAGGGTCGATAGAAGGAATAGTTTATGAAAGACAAATCGCGAAATCTGTTACATTTGTCACTGTTCAAACAACAGTTCTAGAAAAACCTGTTCCATTGAAACAGGCTTTGATATTATTACAACATCCCGAATGTTACGTAAGTAACAGACAAAAAACAGGTGGAACAACAAACAATTAAGTTTAGCAAAAATATTAGGAAAATGTGAATTAAGCATTTTTTTTTAAATCAGCATGTACTTTAATAATTCATAAACAATTTCCCTTCCATTTCATAGACGTGTGCCATGAATTAACCCAACACTTTGTGTGGAACAGCAGAAACTGTTCCTATAGGTACGCATAGTTGCGTTCTGTAACCTGTTTCATGTAACAGTTCCGATATATTCTTCTCAACCGCCGATAGTTTGATTTGTGACTGCCCAGGATTGAGTTTTAAAAGGTCCCGAATTTGATAAAATGAGGAAAGGTAGAGTACATACTGTATATCTTCAGAAAATATTCGTCTATATTAATTCCAAATTTAACGGGATTTATTTTGTTCTTACGTTTTTCCTTCATCGAGAAGGCGCGCTGTCATGACAATATACTAATAGCAATTAGGCTGCCCTTGCTCATATCCCAAAAAAATAGGAGTGTCTTTTTGTTATATTTAAATAACTACTATTTATAACATCTATATGAATGTATGTACGGTACAAAATAACATTTTTTTTTAATTTTTGTCCGTCTGTGTGTTCTGGTTAATCTCTGAAACTGCTGGACCCATGTTGACGGAAATTTCACTGGCAAGTAGCTGATGTAATAAGAAGCTACTTTTATTTTACACAGCTAGTCTGTAATATACATATAAATATGTTATATACATGTGTACATAATTAAGTATAAAGTGTGTTCTGTAGTTTTGTAGTACGAACTTAAAAAAAAACTATGAAATCGCAGCTTCAAATAGTCTCGCCGTAAATGTTTGAAGCTAGTGACTGTTAACAAATCTTTTTTTTTGCTTCAATTTCAGAACCATGGATTTGGCTCATAATGGCTCGGTCACCATTATGGGAGTCGAAGGAGTACAATATGCAGCCAATGATTCATTATTCGACAATGGCTATAAATATGCCAGCAAAGTAAGTAGACAATCTATACATATTTTTATGCATAAAAATAAATAAATCCCCATTTGCCTTGATCATAGTGTCATGAGTGAATGGACGGAACGATTTCGCTAATCCTATTTTTTAATGTTACCTGTTTATTAACGTCAGGAAAAACTAATATTCGTAGTTTGGACAGGACAGCGTCTGTCAGCTTAGTCAGTCTACAATAAATTGTTTCTACAATTTTAAAAAGTAGGTGCAGGCGGCTGAAAATTTACACCATTTTTAGAATTTTTGCCTTTCTATCTATATCATTATTCATGATCGGGGTTTACTTAACCTATCGTATCGAAACTAGACTGGTAGGAACTCTATGTTCCGAGAAAGGGTTATGTTTTATCCCCCTCACTAAAGGGGTTCCCACAGGAGAGGGGTAAGAGTCAAAATGTAAATTGGGCTGTAATTCATTCACGCGTAGTCTGATATAATGTATTTGTTTTCTGAATCAGTGTAAAGTGAAATAATTTAATATTCGGATTTTAAAAAAACATTTCAATCAAACGGTTATCTTAAGTCGACGGTCAGATTTTATCATCTTCATAATATTTATATATTACGCATTTGTCGTTAAGGGACTCCTAAACTACTTAACAGATTTTAATCAAGTATGCACACCGTTTGCTGTTTGATACAACTAGAAAGCCTGGGTTTATAAATAAGTACCTGAAGTATAATTAAGCGCAGTTTAACTGCGAAAATCGACTTTAAAAGTTCCATTGGGTACCACTTCGCGATTTGTTAATTCTTTATTCGAAAGATAGGAGTTTCCGAAATGGTCCCACGTAAATTTTATAAACATCCTACTAGCAGTTTTTAAGTTATATTTAATAATGTATACACTCTTTTCCACGTATAAATCAAAACCGCTAATCGAATCATGATATTTTTTTTAATGATATTGGAAGGCAAACAAGCAGACGGATTTCTTGATGGTAAGGAATTCACGCCGCCTAGAGACACCAAAGGTGGTAATGGTGCGTTGCCGACCTGAGGCCGGAATGTTAGACCTAGAGCAAAAGTAAGTTTACCGGCTACCTTACCCTCGAAACCGGAAGACGTCATGACGTTATGGCGGCAGGAATAGGTAAGGCGGTGGTACCACTCCGTTGAGTCGTTGCTAAACTCTACCACCTAGTCAGATGTCACGGTGTTAGATTAGGTTAGCCTATGCTCACCTCTTACGAGCTGCCTGGCAGGAAGGCCAGAGGAGCCCGGACCAACACGGGACAAATTATTATATTATATTATGGGACCTCTTTGGATTCATGACCTATCTTTTCAAAAAAGAACTATCAGAATCAAACATACAACAAAATATTTGAGAACTGCCTCCTTTTTTAGAGTCGGTTAACAAGAGGATACCATGTCAATATCAAAATATCAATGTATTATCGCAATGTGATATTTATATTACCGAGGTCAAGGTGTTAGGCCTAATCTCTCTTCTAGCTACCCTACCCTCTTAACACTTTATTTGGCAAAAAAAATCAGGAACATGACACTATCATTACGGCAGCAGGAATAGATAAGTGGGTGGATCCCTATCTGGGCAAATCGCTGCACAATACTCTCCCACTAGTGGTCTTGTTGATAATGACCCATAAAAGCTATGCTCGCCCTTAAATCATGATCTATTCTCCACAGAGGCCCGGACTAGTACAGGGTAAAACAAATTTAATTCACAGGTTCTTTTAGCCTGATTCTGTCACTGTAACGTCAATGTTCGCCCTGGTTCTGCGCCAGTTCGGAGGGAATCCCGGAAAACTTACTGGAAGTAAGTTTACTTTCTGGTTTACTTCCTGGAAGTAAGTTTACTTCTACTATTTGCTTGTATGAACACCTATAGTATAAAAAGGCATTTTCCAGGCATGCTATTGCGACGAACTCCGCGACGAAAACTGCCTGCCGTCAGGGGCTTTGAACGTATCGTTGTGCAGATTTGGCGCCCCCGCTTTTGTCACGCAACCGCACTTCTATAACATGGAACCTTATTACGCTCAAAAAATTGAAGGACTAGAGCCTACCGAGTGAGTATATAGAAATAGACAAAGACTTGGACATAGACATGTCCATTATTTATATGACAACATGCAACATTATACAAATTTCACATTTAAAAAATAATAGTTTTATAGTAATGCATAAACAACGTAATTTAACCGCAATGTAAATACTCGATACCAATTTCAATTCCAATATTATGTCGTCTAAAGTCTGGTTCCTATAATCAACCGTCATCCGTCAGTATAACCATTGGTTACGGTTTACGGACGGTAGTTCTTTTTGTACGAATATCTGACTATGGTCAGACTGAACATTTTTGGAACGCTTTGCTACTTTTACGGAAGCTACGAGTAGTTATAGTAAAGATTTAAAATCTTTAACGTTAGTCACACTCCTTTATGTTTCGCACGCGTTGTTTGTTTAAAGCCTTTATCTCTCTAAAGAAGGAAGAAATGAAAAGTAGTTAAATGGGTTCATAATATCTGCAGATTTGCGAGGGATCAGTAATCTTTCTACTATGAAGATAATAAGAAATCATTTATTTTCAGTGACATGAATTTCAAGCTATCGCTTGAAATGTACACGGGGATGCCACTTGCGGTTTCTGCTCAGCTGCAGATCAACTTGCTGGTCCGCCATATTACTGGGATCACGTAAGTAGTTCACGGGATTGTTTTCGGGTAATAAACGGTTCTTGAAATACCTTGTAAAAGTTTTACTTTGGTTCCTATTATGTAAGGAAGATGGGGATTCTGCTGTGCACAAACTAAACTTGTTTTAAATGAATGCTATCTTTTTCAAATGAAACAAAAACAAAAGTGATGGAATATTTTAAAAATGTCAGATTAGTCCGTGGTCCGGACATGTCAAATTGTGGCATTTTTATCAACGTTTCCGAATGATAGATTAAACCTTTGTAGAAATATCATGTACAAGCTAATCTGACAATATTAAACTCGTTTGTCTCTTTCTATTTCCTTCGTTGAAAGAAGATAGCGATAAATTAAAATTAGTTTAGTGTGTGGTAACAAAATTATCAGCGCTTACGGTTACGTTAAACGATCGTCCAATATGTTATAAAAGCAAATTATCGCGTTTCATACTGGAGACAAGGATAGTCAGTAAACATACGCAAGCAGATTTTGATTCCAGTTTCGGTTTGGCAATGCACCGTTACCGCCTCTGGTGTCTATAGGCGACACATATTTTTAACATCAGGAAATAAATCTGCTTGTTTGTGAGGCATTTCTTAAGTCATTCACCAACGATGCAGCCATTACGTCTATGTTGTAGATGTTTTCCGTGGTTTCATGGAAACCCATTGAAAATCGGGATAAAAATGACCTATGTCTTTCTTCATGGTAATGTCTTTCTGTATTAAAGTTCATTACAATCCGTTCTGCCATTTTAACGTAAAAATGGGAGATCAAACATATACATTTTCGTATTTATAATAACTAGTGGTGGCCCGTTAGTCGAAATTAGATCATAATAAATTTTAATATCTTGTTAATACGCCAATCTCATTTCTCAAGACCAACTACTTTGTTTCCAAACTGTATGGCGCCATCAATATATTTGTTTGTGTGTCAAATGCATGGTAGTATGCCAAATTTTATGCTCCTGCATCCGCGCAATTTTCGTAAAAAGGGGTCCAAAGTTTTGGCATCACGTATTAATATATATATATTAATTTGTGAACCGCCAATAACCTTGTTGTCGGTTGTCAGGTTGAACAACCAGCTTCCGGATCCGGACACGTTGGTGCCAATGTTCTGGTTCCGGCAGGAGGTTCTGATCACAGAAGATTATGCGAACATGGCCAGGTTCGCGCTCAACGTACGGTACGGACTACCGTACGGATTGTACGCTTGGACGGTAAGTATCAAATTAGTAGCTCAATTTCAAATAATATGGTCGTCTCAATGGAAACTCAAAAAGCAGAAACAACTGTCGACTGTCAAACATCCTTTTTGATATGGTAAAAGGGTGGATGTGATCTTTTAAGTTTCACTACGTAATAGTCTATTCTGCAAAGGAGCCCAGACCAACAAGGGGAAAACCAAAACGGATCAAAATAGTAAACGAGTAATACGTACTACGTATAACGTAGTACGCATTTCATTTATACTCGTTTATGTGCTAGGTATTACGAAGTAGCATTTCATTTATACTCGTTTACGATTTTGGTCCGTTTTGATTTTCCCCGTGTTGGTCCGGGCTCCTTTGCAGAATAGACCATCTGCCTTCTTTCCAGACAGCTCGTAAAAGTCAAGCATAAGTTTACCGTCACTAACACCGTGACATCTTACTAGGTAGTAGAGTTTTGCAGCGACTCACCCGAATTTCTACCACAGCCTTATCAATTCCTGTCACCATAACGTCCAATGCTTGCCGTTGACGTGTTCCGGTTCGAAGGGTAAGGTAGCCAGTAAACTTACTTTTGCTCGAGGCTTAACAGCTAAGCCTCAAGTTAGCAACGCACCATTACCACCTTTGGTGTCTCTAGGCGGCGTGAATTTCTTACCATCAGGAAATCCGTCTGCTTGTTTGCCTTCCATTATCATAAAAAACTACATACACCAATCTATACATATTATAATAAAACAGCAATAAAACAAAATAAGTACATAAAATGTTTTTAAAAAGAATGATTGCTACGAATGAGTGTATACAGAATACTGAACCCAAAACGAGGATTATTAATTTTTCTGTCAGTTTGTTTGTTAAATTTTTACTCAAACTACTGAACGGTTTTTTACCAAATTTTGTGTAGTAGTACTGTTAATAGTCTGTTTATTTTACCAGACGAGTACTGAATATGTTTCTCGCGCATTTCCGATATTAACAGAGTGAAATGGGTCATTGCCGGGGTGGGGCCAATTAATTTGTTTTCGTTTTGAAATTGTAAAGGCCCGTTCATATTGAATACTTATTGATATTAATTGTTATTTTATGATTTGAAATTGCTTTCTTAGTATATTCGTAACAAAATTTTGTTTGCGTTATTTGATATTTTCATAAATAAATAACAATAAAACAATACTGTAACAGTATATTCTTAAATTTTGCTAGATAATATAAATCAAATAATTTGTATGCCTTGTGAATACGTTATGTCACAAAAAAAGACGGGTTGCACTCCGGGAGTGCCGGCAGAAGTGAAAACTTGAATATTAACGTTGTGCATGTTTGATATTTTGGAATGGTTATGAAATAATTTTGCTCGACTTGTCTTAATTATCAGTATGAAAGTACTATCATTTATGCACAAACATTATTTTCATATCAATAACCTGGCTTGACAAAAACTCGCTAAGGTAAGACTAGGAGACGGCTAGGATCGTCGTCATATTATCTGTATAACAAACATTGCTTGTCTACACATAAAGCTTATTTTCAAGATGGAACAAATAGATAATTTATCATTTTGTCTAGTGAGAATGTAATGATAGGTATATTGCGACGTATTATCCATTGCGAATCCTATACTCTGGGAAATATCTAAGCAATACAAAAACAGCAACGAATATACGTTTTATTTTAGGTCTCGCGCTGTCTTATTCGCGCATGCGCAGTGCGCCGTCTTACGTTCTGACGATCTGACGCGAATTTAGAAGTTTTTACCCATTCCAAAAAAGTGCGCAACGCCGCTAAAGAAGTTTTCACTTCAAAAATTATACAATTCTTGTAATTTTAAGCTTAACATTTTTTTATCATCCTGTTTCAGGTAATTGGAGTGGTCCTCATGATGGCAGGTATTTACATTTTGATGTGTAAGTTGTTGAGAACACCAGAAACAACGCCTATATTAGAAGAAACCAACGAAAGCTAACACAATCTATTGACAGATATCTATGACTTCTCCGACGGAGAGAAACAGAGAAACTTAAATGAAATGTTCGCCATATTACTGTTATGATATTTGATACTTCTATACTTTAATCCAAAAACGTTTAAATGTATTTATACATTGGAAATATTTGCGGACCGGATCATATCATTTGCGAAATATTGAAAGATTAAAAACGAAGATTTTTTTAAACTATTGCCTTGCTTTTATCGCGGGCCTTGGGCGTGGAGATTGTATCCAGAATTTCCGTAACGAAAATAACCTAACACCCGCCACTCCGACCGGCACAGTGGTGATACTTTTTAGTTTTGCCATCTATCGATGAAAAGCAGAACTTTTAATGACTTTCAACACGCTTGTCTTTTTAGTTCAGCAACTCGCGTCTAGGTGGCATTGGTTGTATCGGCGTTACTGCCCATGCGCAATCCCCCTCTTCGCCCCGCAATCAAATGGGCAAATTATAACTATGGATCTGTCCCTAAAATTAGCAGATATGCTTGTGTTATGGGTTTTAATCAACGATAATAATTAATACATAGAAATACTTGTATTGATATTGACGTAGATAGAATAAAAAATATCTCCACAAACATTGTCCTTGTCCTCAGTTACTCTTTCAAATGTGACGTCATAATTTAGTATAGTTCTCTCTGACCAAGGGCCATAACTCGCCGAGACGCCATGGCGATGTGGCCAGCGACGTCGCCAACTAGTTCTTATTGAGATGTATGACGGCTAACGCACTTGGCGACCGGGGCCCAGGAACGCTAGACCTATGGCAACGTCACTGGCCACGTCGTAGGTAATGGCATCCTGGTGAGTTATGGCCCTAACAACAAACTTTTAAATCTTGCTCGTTTTAAAAGTTTGAATACTCGTTTTTCTTGCGAAAGAAAATTATTTAGTTGAAGTATTATATAACTTTTACAAAAAATATTTTGTGAAAAAAATATAAATGGAAAAATTACTTGAATTTGACTTTAAGGGGACTATTCATGTACCGTATTATTAATAACATGGATTAAAGTAGGAGTAAAATTAAATTTATATTATAGTCTGTCACATTGTAATAAAAAATATAAAATCAGGTTGAACCATGGAGTACTTTACTTTGTGTAATTAATGAGAAGGAAGCCAGACAGGTTTGTCAGGATCGTGAGATCTGGCACTCGATACTCTCTGCCTACGCCTTAAGAGGCTTGGCGTGAAGATATGTATGCGTGTACTCTGTGTTCAATAATAACACGGATAGTGTTTTTAGGGAGGTCCACGAATACTTCCAAGTATTTTATAATCAAATCGTTTGTAAAAGATGTAAAATAAGCCTTTATTTTGCTAATTCCGCGTAACGGTTACACTGCTTACACAACGGTTACACTGCTTACGCGGAATTAGCAAAATAAAGGCTTATTTTACATCTTTTATAATGGATTTCCGCAAAGTAACGCCTGATTCAATAAAATAAAACAAATCGTTTATTATAATGTTGGTACCTACTTTGTAAATTTTGATAATGTTATACTTTATCACAAATTTTGAAGAAAGATTTTTTACCTCAAACGGGCATTGAACTTGTAACGTTCACGTTCAACGTACGTGTAACGTACTTGAGATGAATGTCTCTCGCTGGCGACGGTCTGCCGTTAGATCTGAGGTCCAATTTCTATGCCGAATTTGATTATTTTCTAATTGACTACTGTTTTTCTTTTTTCAAAATTTGTGAAAATTTATCCCAAGCACGGGCAAAGTTTTAAAATTAAAATGTTATGTTAATTTTATACTTTTCTAACATTTTATTCAGTAGTTACATAAAATATATTTTTTTGCTTATGAAAACACCAAAGGTACTATCAGTTACGAAAGTCCATTATTCATTTACGTACAGTGTATATGAAACATTCTACCTGCACTTTTGTATCTGATAGTACATAATTTTAGGACATCTATGGAGCTATGGTAATTCAACTTGAACAGTTTCTTATCAACATGTATGTATATTTGTTACAATTTCGTATAATGTGAACAGTCAGTAATTTAAGCTAGTCTTGCCCAAAAATATTTGCCTTTGTGGATATACATGTATATGTATATATACATGTTTGTGTACAAAATATACATAAATAATTGTAGGTATATTTTCTATTAAACTTTAACGGTCTTATTAACCAAGACTGAAGTATTTCTATGTTTAAGTTGACATTATACTAATAGCCTTTCAAAGTCCAGCGGTCCGGCGTTGGAGTTGACTTTTTGAGGTCCCGGGTTCCAGCCCCAGGTCGCGCCTTTGTGGTCTAGCGGTTCAGCTTTGAACTTGACTTCTCGAGGTCCTGGGTTCCATCTCCGGATCGGACTTAAAAAAATGTGCAATATCAATTTTCTATTAAAAATAACCTTCCCTGGGATTGGATATGTGCTCGGTTGGCGATAGGCTTGCCACCTCACACACACTGTGGAACTTAGTGTCTTCGGCTAGTCGTAGGTGCCCAGGTTGTGCCTGTGTCGACTTCTTCGGGAATATCGGCGTGAAGATACTTAATTCAGACTATAAAGTTACCATAATACTTGCAATACTTTATGTTATAAGGCGATAACGGTCTTATAGAAATACAAAGGCTTAAGCACAATTTATTTACAAACACTTGTACTTTCCACAATATACTTTTATTTTTTTGATGGTGATGATGCTTGTATAGCGAAACCGGTTGACTGACCTATAAAAATAAAAAATAAAATGTTGTGGAAAGTACAAGTGTTTGTAAATAAATTGTATCAAGAATGGAATTCCACCAAGCACCGACGATAAAATTATAGAAACTAAAGACTGAAGAACTTCAAGGCTGAAGTTGATAGTATAGTCTATACTTATATTCATACATATCTTGTCAACTATAGTCGTTAATCATTATAGTTTTTATTACACTATAATGTCAACTCGTACCTTAGAGTATTTTGTTTCATGTTTGTTAATAATATGGTTAGAGAGCAGGTTTTATGTTTACATTTAAAGGCCTCAGCACATATATCAACTCGGAAAGGAGTCGTCACCGTATAGCCTCGAGCCGTTCTTTATTGTTTGTATGAAACTCCATACTGCAACGCACACTAATCGGAATGTAATCGCCGCACCTTGGCCGCGCGGTGTCGTTTAGCCGTAGCCGAGTTGATGTACATGAGCTGCTGATACTGTTTGGTTACGTGCATACGTTAAGTTGACGCCTGGTTGACGGCGAGACGAAAGGCGATACGGTGACGATCCTGTGTGCTGAGACCTTAAATGAGAGTTCTGGGTAAGGGGGGATAGTCGTAAAACCTATGTAAGATAAAGTAAAAAAAAAGTATCTTCACGCCCATATCCCCGAAGATGTATGCAGAGACACAACCAGGACACCCACGACTAACCGAAAACACTAAGGGCCATAACTCACCGAGACGCCATGGCGACGTGGCCAGCGACGTTGTCAACTAGTTCGTATTGAGATGTATGACGGCTAACGCACTTGGTGACAGAATGGCGACGCTTTAGCGACTCAGGAACGCTAGACTTAGCCATGGCAACGTTGCTGGCCACGTCGCAATGGCGTCGCGGTGAGTTATGGCCCTTAGTCCACAATGTGGTAGGTGGCAAGCCTATCGCCAACCGGGCACATATCCAATCCCGAGCAACATTGTTTTTATAAGAAAATTGGAAAACCCCTATTTTCTTTTGTTGCCCGACCCGGGATTCAAACCCGGAACCTCATAAAGTCAAGTCCGACACCTAGACCGTTAGACCACAGAGGCGATGTAAGAAATATATCTGTAAGAATTTAATAAAATATCACAAAATATTTTATTAAATTCAATAAGTCACAAAAGCAAATTCTTTTGTAGCAAATGTGTAGATAGTTAAGTATCCTATGTCTCATATCGTTGGCAACTGTTTGTATCGTTACTTAATGTTAGTTTTGAAGTTATTTATACCAGAGGAATTTGTTGTGGACCAGTGTTCGCTTGTAGGTCGAAATCCACCAACTTTCACTAAGTTTGAGAACCTTATGGTGGAAATAATATTACTCTAAGGCGTTTACGCTTTTTAAACGCTTTTACGAAGTGGACAAACTTTTATGTTATTGTACATTTAAAACTTCATTTAAAAAAACCTGCATTAAAATCCGTTGAGTTGTTTTCAAAATAAGCATACGTATGGACAGACAGCGAAAAGCGACTTTGTTTTATAATATGTAGTGTATGCAGTCTAAAAGCATTGTCGTGAAAACTAAATAACTTAAGAAGGCAGTAGATAGTGTTAGGCGCGATTCACACTTACCATATCACATCGCTTCGCTAAATTAGAAGAGAAAATTATGCGATGTCGCTGCTTGCGTTGTCGCTGCGATATGTTCGCGATGTCGGTTTTACCCATTTCGTCGATACTGACTGCAAAATGTGGTCTGTGTGATTTCTACTGTTAAGTTTCAATGCAAAATTACCCCTGATCACGTCCTTTCCTTGTCGTGTTGTTGTGGTAAGTATGAATCAAGCCTTACAAAGTATATGTGTAACAGAAAAATGTTGACTACCAGGCGAACACTGGTATTTATAAATGCGAAAGAATTGTTACAAAAGTGATATTAAATAACAAAAGGAGCGGTGCCATTTTCGAGCGAACTGATTCTTTCATTTACTTATAAAACCAATATCAGTGTTTGAACCCCAGCTTAGTATATTTATTCCTTCTAATAGTGAGGACAGTCTTTCGCATTTATGACGTACCAAAAGTGTTATTGTTTTAGGGTTAATTTGAGGACGGTAATGATACGAAAATAATATAAAATTTCAAATATAGTCACACAAATGTGAATGCAACCTTAGATTTGTAACTATTTGAATTTTGTTACTATAAAAAATGTTAAATGCTTTTTCATGTCGTTAAATAATCAATTAAACGTTGTGTCCAGTGGCTAGCGTACATCTTAACTACACCAACTAACCTCGAAGCTCGGGTTCGATTCCCTACGGGGGCAGATATTTGTGTGATGAACATTTGGATGTCGGCATTTCCGGGTCTGGGTGTTTATTAAATTTATTCTGGTTTCTATTTAAGTATTTCTATGTATTAGTATCGTCGACTAACACCCATAACACAAGCATATAATTTGCTTACTTTGGGGTTGGCTTCAATTTGTGTGACTTGTCCAGGGATATTTATTTATTTATTATTAATTTATTTAATCTTGTAACGTATATACAAAATACTTATAATATAAATACCTTACAAAATGAATAGTCACCGGTTTAAGCTTATAATTTTGTAGAGCGTCGGCGAAGAAAACGTGGAAAGTGTTAATATATATTTGTACATTAAATAATTGTTTTTTTAATAAATGAAACTAAGACAGGTATAAATATAAACCACAAAAATTTTAATAATTTTTGTGGTATATTTTTAACAATCGGACCTAAAAATATAACACCAATATTGTTAAAAAGTATGAATTGATCCTAGGCATAACTAGCTTTTCTTTTGGAGAGAGTAAGGTAATCATATTTTTAGTAGGTCACTTATTATACTCGTTTATCGCGGTACAAAAGTAGTACTGGGGGGATTATTTCAATAATACTAATTGTACTAACAATACTAATTGACATTTAGCAAGATAGAAATAATACTGTTGTAAGCGTTCATGATATTTATAAATTTTACTAAATTTTAGAAACTTATTAATATTTCAACGCTATCATTATCGTCCAATGAAAAACCGACTTTTTATTCATTATATAGGAATTAAGAACAAAGCAATTTATAAAAAGATATATTTTTATATGTGGGTAGTCATTTTGTAAAAGTTATTATTCTTATTACATAATTTTAAACTTTGATGTTTAAGGCTGTGGAAATGGCAACACCCTGTGCAACGTTTGATTCAGATGATACTAGAGACTATTTGTCGATCTGTCGACTATCTGTTGACTACTGCATGCTCGGTATTTGTTTAGTGTTTTAAACTCCATACTTCAAGATCGACACGTTTTTTGACATTGCCAGTGTCAAAATACTGAAAGCCATTGTTTTGTCCTGACGACTGTAGATATGTGTGTATTTTTAAGCAACATAATGTAAAGTGTTAATTTGTAACTAATATTTAGACTTGAATGGAAAATCAGCTGTCATAAAGAGACGAGATTTTTGGCGCCAACGAGTTTTTTAGTAATTATTGAGTAAAAATATAAAAATAGCATTTTGTACAATTTAGTTCAGTTAAAGTGCACGAGTGAAGAAATTAAGGTAACGTGAATTGGTTGCTGCCAAGTCTCACTAGACAAGCTTGAGTATGGATACAACCGCTACTACCCAAAACCCTGACATGACTTTTTATGACTACTTATGACTAATTTTAAATCAGTTTAACTCCAGTCTACTAAATTGGTAGCTTGATTCTTAACTTAAACTTGGGTATTAGCAGAAGCTAACGCCCATGCCAAAAAGTAAAAAAAAATTGAATGCATTTTCTTTTGGGTGTTCATTTCCATCGAATGAACGGGTAGTTAAAAAGGTTAACGGATAGTCGACAATAGATATAGCTCTAATTTTTGCACAATCCACATTTGATTACCATTTTATTTGATATTGTACTATTGATATTGGTTTCTCGAACTCATCCTCAGTAAGCAATGGCGGACATATTAAAAATAACTTAGAAATTGTTAGCATTTTGGGTTTGTTTTCTAATTGTTTTAAATATTTAGTACTAAGTTCAAAAAATATTACATTTCTTGTCCCATTGCTTATTTATTAGCCACGGAGCGGCAGTTGATGTTCATCGTGCTTGATAATACAAAGCTAAAAGATTTATCGCATGAAAGATTTTTTTTCTGGAAAACCTGTAGCTGGTTTACGGACTAATATCGGCCAGTATTAACAACCTATCTAAGAGATTGTGTTATTTTAGATCAGTTGCCAGGTAACCGCTGTTATTTTTCAATAATTAACAAAAAAATTAGAAGGCCTATCTTTATCCGCAGATAGGTTATTAATATTGCCGTATATCTACTATTCGAGTAAATTTGGGTCTGGGTCTAAGTGTATGGAAATTGTAGAGCTCATTACATTTTCCATACATTTCTGAAGCCAGTGCTGGACTTGAAAGAAGCGATAAATGCTGAAACATCAAGTGCGGATGTAAATTGAAAGAAATTTGTTGTGTGGTGCTATATTGTTATCTGTGATCTTTAATGTATGGAAATTATATTTTAATTAAAATAATCATTCGTTTACTTTGTTTTCGCATCATTTTAATATACAGTATAATCTTACTTTCCAATTCCCTTTGTCCCTTCTCTACTTTGCACAAATTTTGTGGCATTTTTTAACCGACTCTAATAATGTTTTTTTTGTATGGTTGTTACGCGGTTACTACTCGGCCAATACCAAACCCATTTTGATGGTTATTTTTTGAAAAGATAGGTAATGATTCCCATAATTTTATGATCCAACTAGTGGGTTACCTAAACGAGTTACAAAACTACTAGTGGGATGTTGATAAAATTGATGTGTGGCCACTTCGGAATTATTAGCTATCTTTCGAAATAGGAATTGCCAATTGCCACGTGGTGATTGAATTGATTTGGGTAATTGGCATTGCTGGCGGTAAATAAATTTGCATTGCTATAAATTTTAAAGGAAGAAAAAATTTCGCCCCAGACAGGATTTGAACCTGTAACCTTTCGTCTCAAGCCGACGAATGCACTAACCAATTGCGCTACTGAGGATTCAAGTCTCGTGGCGAAATTTTTAATTCCTTTCTAACCCGTTAACGCGGGTAGTTATGTCCTGTAGATACACAATTCTGAGTACCCACCAAATGAGTTCATCGTTACAGATGAAATTCACATTTTAGAATGGCCATAACTTTCGTTTCTCGCAACGTATTTTTATTTTAGCACTTGCCCTGTGCTTGGGATAAATTTCTATATTTTTTTTTAAAGGAAGAAAAAATTTGCATTGCACTTATTATCCGACTTTTGCTAAAGAATATTTGTATTCCATGTTCTACAACCAGCGTTTCTTTGGTCGACTTTTTGTATTGCCTTTTTTGTGTTGCCTTTGTGGCCTATCTGTCCGGTGTTGCACTTAACTTCATGAAGTCCCGGGTCCTATCTCTGAGTCAGGCAACAAGAAGAAAATGTGTTTTTTTTTTAAATTAAACAACGTTGCTTGGGATTGAAACGATTGGAACTTTGAAAGTACCTTTTTTCGTCTCTGTTTTCATCTTTGCTTCGTCATCACTCGGCCAATAATAAATGGATTTTGAAAGAAAGGTGGCGATTCACAGATGGTAATAAATTTAACTAAGATCCGACAAGTGGTTTTTGAGTTATATATAATGTTTTATATTTTATTCAGTAGCTAGATAACGTGGTATTGAAATTCGCTTATTCGACATATCCCTACTGAGTTATCCCTGCTGGTAGAGAACTTTTTTTTTGCACTTTTTTATACGAGGGAGATACATGAAATTTCTACTTCCACTTATCTCTGCCGATACAAAGCACTGATATCTACATATAATGAGATAAAATAAGTTATAATGATAAAAAAATCTAATACCACTTCCTCAAAATTTCATACAAATATACTTTCCTGTTCAGTACGGGTTGAGTAGGTAAGTATGTATTACACTTCATTACTTAAAAATTATCTAACGAAAACGGAGGGAAGGGTAGCCGGTAGACTTGTTCTAAAGGTCTAACATCTCGCGGTGCACTTGGTCAATGGTGTTCCTGTTTATCTCTTACCATCAGGAGAGCCATGTGCTTGTGCGTTGATTTCTCGTTTAACAAGCTTTTCCATTGATATCGTTTCTTGAATTAAAGAAGCTTATTTATAATGTTGTTTTAGAAAATATAAGATCATGATACAATAAATAAAGTATCTTTACACCCGTATCCTGGGAAGGGGTAAAACCAGGGCAACTACGACTAGTCGAAAACAAAGCCCTACAATGTGAGAAATGGCAATCCTATCCACAGGGCACTTCTCTAATCTCAAGGAACGTTGTTGAACGCCTAAATCGATTTGAGTGAAAATTGACGGGAGGTAGCTTATGGCCAGGAGTAGGACATACCTAGGATACTTTTTATTCCGTTTGACTGCAAAAAACTATCAAAAACACATTTTATTTTGTAAAGTTAATCATTTCAAAAACTCACACTTGGCACACTGCACGGGTGAAACGAAGTTCGCCGGAACAGCTACTTTATAATAAATAATTGATAAACATTACGACAGATGTAGCTGAGGCCATTAATTTTCAAAAATTTTAATTTTTGCAGAATTTTCTTGAGTATTTTTCCCCTTGATGGTCCGGGTTCGCTTGCAGAATAGACCATCTGCCTTTCTGAAAAGCAGGTCGTAAAAGGCTTACCGCCACTATAACCGTGACAAATAATTAGGCGGGAGAGTTTCGCAGCGACTCGCCCGGATTGGTACCACCGCATTACCTATTCCTGCCACTATAATTTCAGCGCTTGCTGTTGTCGTTTCGGGTTTGGAGAATAAGGTAGCCGGTAAACTTACTTTTGCTTGGGGCTTAACATCCTAGCCTCAGGTTGGTAACGTACCATTACCACCGTACATATGGTGTCTCTAGGCGGCGTATATTTCTTACCATCAGGAAATCCATCTACTTGTTTGCCTTCTAATATCATGAAAAAAAAATTCATTGCATAAGAACATACTAAAATGTATTAAAAAAGTTTTCGTAGTCATAAGTTTAAAATTTAAATTAAAAAGGTTCAATAACATCCCACAAAATCGATCCGTTACGTTAAGAACCATTTCGATCACGTTAGCTTTGAAACAAAAAAATCCGCATAAAAATCGATCATTTCAATTGGGAATTATTGTGATGCCAACAAACATACACACACAGACATGTGAACCTTATAACATTTCCATTTTTCGTCAGGGGTTGAAAGATGACAATTGATGTCTGAACTCTGTAGCGTTAGGGCAACAACGATCACATAGCTCTCCTGATCGTAAGAAATAATCGTTGTCTATAGAGACCATAGCCTATAATGCTACCATGTTACAAGGTGGATTATCAGTTCAAATTGCTGGACAGCTTTCGAGCAGCAGTTGTCTTGTTGGTAATGGCACGTAGCTTATGAGCTGTGAGACTGAGAAGCAGCTGGTTTATTTTACACAAAGGTCTTGGACCAATATGAGGAACAAATTAAGGTGTGACGTGGAAGTAAGTATTTGTTAATATATAAGCATGTGTAAGACGACATGAACGACATAAAAGTAGCCACGTATGAGCAGAGGGGGTGAGGGGGGCAGCTGCCCCCTAGCGAAGCGTTCATATAGAACTACAACTGTCCTAATAATCGAAAAACGAAAACGCTTATAATGCTCTCGTATGTTAAGGGTGGACAAGAAATAGGGAGAAGTTTTAAAACATTTCGTTAAGAAATAAGCCGAATATTTGGCTATTTGATGTAGACTTGACCCAGTAATCATCGCTAAAAAGATACGCAATCAATCCCTAGGATTTTCTTTGTCTGTGCCCCTCTGAGCAGAATCTTGGCAACTCCCTTGGTGAACGGCAATATAACGCCTTGGTTTGATGTTTACATTGGTATCAAGCAGGGCTGAGTGTTGTCAGCGTAATTATGTGCTTTCCTAACGTTGTTGTATAGAAGCGAGAGTTGGGTATGTCAGAAAAAACATGAAAAGAGTATAAATACGGGCGAAACGAGAGCACTAACGTAAAGCTCGCTGACCGCATTCGTAACGGTAAAATCCGAAAAAGAGCGGGGTTACACTATCTTAAGTGTGGATATTTAAAATGAGAAAGAGCACTGTCCGCTGGTTCGGTCGTAAAGAATAATAGGAAGATTGACAAAGCAGATATATAATGCGAATATGGATGGATGTAGGTCCCGGGAGACATTCCATGATCAAATCGCTCGTGTATTATCTGAGGATGGTGTAAAGAGTCTTTGCAACCGCCGCGTATTTATGAAAAGGGTGATGAATATAGAGGAAGCCATGCCAGGATGCTGAGATTAGGCACTCTTTGCCTATCACGTAAGGGACTTGGCGTAAAGATATATATGTATGTATCTGTGTGTTTATATATATTTTAAATTGATGGAAAAATTGCATGTTTGCCTGGTAATAAAACTCTGGCCGAACTCTGCCGGTCTTCCAACATTTGCTTTAAAGAATCCAGAAAGAGTCTCTGACGGCAGGACCACCAAGTTTGATCATCTCAGCTGCAACCATATCCACTCCCGCAGCCTCTATTTCATACTTCTAATCACCCATACAACTTCTTACGTTCTAATGCCGTCACATGCTAGCGCTATTTCCGAATCATTTGAGTACTCGGATCCAGATTAGATTATGCGATGTTGCTCGGGATTGGATTTATTCCCGGTTGGCGATAGGCTTGCCACGCTGGTTGTGCCTCTGCCTACCACTTCGGGGATATGGGCGTGAAGGTACTTTTTTATTTTTTATTAATCATCAGAACATGGAAATACTTACAGATAAGTTCATCAAAAAAGTGATTGCCCACGTCGGGAATTGAGCCCGAGCCTCGTTAGTCGAGGTAAATTGATACGTCTTAAAACGAAAATTGATAAAACACTTTTTTTATGTTGCCCGACCCGTAGAACGAACCTGGGACCATCATGTAGTTTAATCCAACAAAAGGATCGCTAGACTATAAGAGACGATTATTTATAAATTATCTGCTATCTTATCTACCTATCCTTCTACAAAAATAACGATTGGCCAGGTAATCGCGTAAACTTACATACGCGTAAGCGCAATCTCAAATTCAAATTGAGAATCATCTCATTTTACTTTAAACAATGTCGGAGCT
>NJDC01015941.1:18058-28805 GCA_002245475.1 Calephelis virginiensis
CATCGTTAATATTCAAGTTTTCACTTCTGCCGGCATTCCCAGAAAGCAATCCGTCTTTTTTTCTACATAATCACTATCAAGTTCGATTAACTTTTGTCAGCTTCCATGCAAAGCATTTAGACCGTTGAAAAATAATGATTCTTCTTAGAGTCAAAATATGCGTCTACTGCTGTTTTGACCTCGTCGTTTGTCTAAAATCGTTGACCTCCCAAGTGCTTTTTTAGGTAAGGGAAAAGAAATAAGTCTGTCGGTGCCAAATCTGGTGAATAAGGCAACAATCTATAGACACAATTGTGGATTTCGGCCATTAATTGCACAAATGTGTGAAAACGGGTGTTATCTTGATTGTTTGACCGCCTCGTTGGTGGAGTGGCTAGCGTACACGCCTAACTACATCGACGAACCGCGAGGCTCGGGTTCGATTCCCGACGGTGGCAGGCATTTGTGTGATGAACATTTAGATGTCTGCATTTCCGGGTCTGGGTGTTTGTTACATTTATTCTGGTATCTATTTAAGTATTTCTATTTATTAGAATCGTTGACTAAAACCAATAACACAAGCATATAATTTGCTTACTTTGAAGTCAGATTCAATTGTGACTTGTCCATTGATATTTATTTATTTTTTATTTATTTGATGAAACAGGACTTTTCTTCTAAGCATTCTGGACTTTAATAATTAATAAAATAATTTATTTGTTTTCGTAGACGACGTAGTAATCACATCTTATAGTCTGACCCCTTTCAAGATAATAAATCATAATTACACCTTCGAGTAACCAAATACTGAAAGAAAGTATGTCCGATTGTTAGTTAGAAAAATTATGTCACAATTAATTATTGCACACGTTTCGAACTTCACACAATAAACTACTCTGCACTGAACTAAATAATGTGGTGAAAGATTTGATATTCAGACTTGAATGGATCTGTGTTGGGCCGAGTACTTTTCAATTCATCCTCGTAAATTGGCTAACATACAATTAATTCCAAGTTAAGCTAGACTCACCTACCTCACAATCTAAGTTATATTTTAGATGTTAACTTTTCCCTTTCAAAGAATCAAAAACAAGTTTTTCGTTTAACTCTTTTTTTTTGTTTCTACTATGGAATCGATAAAGGCTTATGTATGCCTTTATCGATTTCATTTCTTTTGTGGTGTGATGGCGGCCCACAAGCAACTCCATACGTTCCCTGTAAATCCGGTAGTGCCATATTTAACACAAAAATATTCAAGGGCGTCTACATGGTTAGAAAAACAGCTGTGAAGGGAATGTTTGTTTAATATGGTTTAGGTGTTGGAATAAAAAAGCCGGGTAGTTCAGCAACAGTTTTACTATCTTTCATGATTTTTGAATATTTATTTTTAGGGTTTATATAAGATAGCGAATAACCATGCTTTTTGATCGTAAAGAGACAACTGTCGTCTATAGACACCATAGACGTTACTGGTGCGCTGTTGTCTGGGTTCTTAGAAATCCTGTAGATTTAAACTTACAAAACACCTGAATCGTTAAGTATTAACGTGCTCCGTATGTACATGTTACTTTACTGAAACTATTTTCTTAATGAAAACCTTAAGTGTGTTTATTTATCTTAACAACGCACTTAATTATTAAGTTAGCGCTTAACTAATAGTTACTAATTTGTTAGAGACGTGAGGATTTGTGAAATGGAATAAGTATATTTATTTCATTCTAAACTAGATATAGGTACATAGTATAAAACAAAGTAGCTTTCCGCTGTCTGTCTCTCCCTATGCTTAGATATTTAAAACTGTGTAACGGAATTTGATGAGAGGAAGGTTCATATGTATAGTATATATTATAACTAGTATTTCACGCGGCGCGGGCTGCTGGGCAGCCCGCGTGTGATCCGCCGATCATGTAGACTGTTGTCCAGTTTGGCTAGTCGTGGCTACACTTTTCAGTTTTATTTTCTTTGAGTAAAGAGTTGTGTTTGCTTGAAAGGAGGTTATCAGTAGTAGTTTGAGCTCAACTTTTGTCAAACTACACATATCGCGTGCTGCGAAGCACTTTGCGCTCACAGTTGGGCCTGCGGCCTCATTGTGAGCTCGCGATGCTTCAGACAACACCCTTTAGACATTGAAGTCGACACTCAAATCTATTTTTCCCATAGGTGCATTCTCCATATAGAATTTCGCAAAATGCCACCGAGCAAAGTAAAAGATGGTAAAATCTTTTCTCGCTTGAAGGGAATTATTTAAGTGTACTTAAGAGTTCAAACTCATTCAAACTACTTATATCGCGTGCTGCGCAGCTCGCGAGTAGCACCTAGCGCTCACAGTTCTCCCTGCGGCCTCACTGTGAGCTCGCGGTGCTTCAGTTTGCTTCTTTAGACATTTAAATCAATACTCAAATAGATTTTACCAAATAAGCGCTAAGCCTCCATACTGAATCTTGAAAATAGCACTAAGTTAAATTAATAATGGTGAAGTCTTTTCTCGCTTATAGGAACTTATTCGTGTGTATTTAGAGTTCAAACTCATTCAAACTACCCATATCGCGTGCTGCGCAGCTCGCGAGTAGCACCTTGCGCTCACAGTTCGGCCTGCGGCCTCACATTTAACTTGCGGTGCTTCAATCTTCGTCTCTAGACATCAAAGTATATACTAAAAAATCGATATTTCCAAATGAGCGCAAAACTTAATCGAGTGTATTTAGAATTAAAACTCATTCAAACTAGACATATCTCGTGTTGCGCGAGCAGCAAGCAGCTCGCGAGTAGCACCTTGTGCTCAAAGTTCGGCCTTCGGCCTCACTGTGAGCTCGCGGTGCTTCAGTCTACATCTCTAGACATCCAAGTCCATACTAAAATCGATATTTCTAAATGAGCGCAGGATTTAATCAAGTGTATTTAGTATTCAAACTTATTCAAACGTCAAATATCGCGTGCTGCGCGAACTGCAAGCAGCTCGCGAGTAGCACCTTGTGCTCATAGCTCGGCCTGCGGCCTCACTGTGAGCTCGCGGTGCTTTAATCTTGCAAATTGAAAATTCAGCAGAAATCGGTTTTTCAACAGCAGCCATTTTGTTTTCAAAAATTTAATTTTTTTTTCTGAGGCTCTGGTAATTGCCACTTAGGTTCTATAAAATAGCATTATCTCGATCTCACTACTTGTTTAGGTTTTGGCAGGCCGTTGCCAAACTTTTGTCCAACTAAAGGTAGCTCAAGGGAAATTATGCATTATGTTCTTTTAATGCAATCGCTATCTGACGACATGAATTTTTATTCCATCATAGCTGTAACAGATTTTCAACAATAACTTCCGGTCGCCATCTTGGATTTTAAAATGGTTGCATCCATCCTCCTCCTCGTTTCTGTCTCAAATAACACCAATATGGTCATTTTATGAAAAGGTTTAGAAAATAGCAATTTTTCAGAAAATTTTGTTTTGGATGTCCGCCATTTTGTTTTCCAAATTTTCAATTTTTTTTAATTTCTAGCAATTGCCTAATAAGCTATAAAAATGGCGGCATCTCAGACTCGCTACGCCTTTCCGTTTAAACTGACCTCTGGTCATTTTTTTACCAGATACAGGTGGCTAAGCAAAAATTTCATAATTCTTACTTTTTAATCAAGCTTTATCTAAAAGGTACAAAAGATTTATTTTAGGCGTAACGTAGCGGTTTTTCATTAATTACTTCCCGTAGTCGTCTTGGATTTCAAAATGGTCGCAAAATTCAGAATCAGCGCCCTCGTTTATGTCTCAAATGACACCCATATCGAATATATCTGTAACGGTTAAGACTCTTGAAAAATGTAAAAAAACCGATTGTTGTATGGCGGCCATCTTGTTTTTCGACATTTTGAATTTTTTTTCACAAGTTCTTGTAATTGCCACCTGGGCTCTAAAAACTGGTACCATGACCGATCCTCCATGTCTTTCCGTTTAGGCAGGCCGTTACCTAACTTTTTACCAGATCAATGTATACCGGATTTTACAATTTATTTCTTACTTTTAAAATTTATGCTATTTCAAATAAAACCAATTACGTTATAAATATATAAAATAATTACGCTAGGGCCGCCGTAGCGGTTTTTCTATTATCTATACTTCCGGTCGCCATCTTGGATTTGAATTGAATTTAAAAAAGTAAAAAAATGGCTGCCATCTTGAAAAAAATAAAAAATCCGAAAAGCCCTGGCAACACTGAGCAATATTCAATTTGGAAGCAAATCTCCAACTGTAACCGTTTAAAATCTACAGCCTTTTCAAATTTGTATAGCGGCCATCTTTTTTCAGCCATTTTGGATTTTTTTTTCTCAAAATTCAAAGAACCCTTACTAAACCGATCAATAACTTTCAAGGAAGCAACTTTCTAACTCTAACGATTCGGATACAATAGGCGAATCAATTTTCTATGGCGGCCATCTTGTTTCCGCCATTTTGGATTTTGTCATACAAGTTTTGGCAATTGCTACCTTAAAAAAGAAAAATGGCTTCAAAACGGTCCCAATAGGTGTCACCGTTTTGGCAGGCCGTCGACCGACTTTTTACCAGGTTTACATTTCCAAGGTTTCGGATTTTTCTGGGTGGTTTGAGAGCATTCCCTATCCGACGACATCAACACCGTGACTAGCACGGCGGCAACTGGATAATTCGGGATCAGTCAATCATCAACATGGTTGTCTAGCTTTATATTATATGTATATTGTATAATGTATAATTATATGTATAATGTACAATTGGATTGGCACAGTTAAATTCGTTTTCGTTATGCGCCCAATAACATAATACTTAATATCTATGTAGGTACTTATGCAAAAAATGTAAACTAATGCTTTCTTCATTTTTAAGAGATTTTCAATTTTGATATGGTATATCGTAAAAAAGGAGTCATATTCTTGTCGCCTTTATGAGTGTTATTGTGTTCCGTTTCAGAGGATATGGTTAAAGTCGGTCGACGTGCACATCAGGGATATCCCTGTTGTTGAAGTTATGTTATCTTACATTCCGGCCACTGGACAACGACGTCCCAAGAATATCTATTTTCGTTTTTTTTCAGGGTAGCTTTTTTCATTATACGCTATCCTATCCTATAAAAAACGAAAACCCGACTGCGTGAAACTTGTAGATAAATGCTGTAATGAAATGTCATTTTAAACCCCGTAGATTAAGTCCTAATTAATACCCCGTCTTATTACCGAAAATTATAAACATTCGTTGAACATACATGTTTCACTAAACACTGTTTAAATTGGATTCTCAACAATCAAAATGATGGCACGTCATCCACCAAAAGCATGTCTATTTTAGACAATGGTGTGATTTGTGGTTTGTCAGGTTTTAAATTTTAATACTTAAAAGGGATAATTTTCGTGGTTTATACCTCTAGGTATTCTAGGTAGGTGATTTTAATCATAGCTAATACGTTGTAATTTATACGTATATCGCGCAAAAATTTCAATATCATTATTCAATGGGCTGTACCCCTGGGAATGTATACAATAGAAACTACAATGGGGAAAGGCGGCCAAACACAATACCCTCTGTCGCATTCCCAAATAAACAAGTAGATGGCCTATCTAACATATAGTGTTGCTGATTTATAAAATAACTAGCCGTCCCGGCGGACCTTTTTCCGCCTGACGCCTTATCAGATTGTGTAGGAACATTATTTTTCTAAATCTCATACTTAATCAAAGATGATTATATATTGCTTTCTAGTAGGTACATACTGACAAACTTCCTTAACTGTTACGTAAGGGTATTTAACTCCTTTTTTTCTATATCTAAATGATTGTGGTTTATAGTAAATAAAAGTTTAGGATGAATTAGGCAGGTCTGTAGGTATTGTGTCACTTGGCATACAGTACTCTCTGCACATGCTGCAAAGAACTTGGCGTGAAGATTCATATTTTTGTTTTTTCGGTGGTTGTTAGATTGGCACACCTGTTACATTTTTTTTCTCTTTAACATTACTATAAAAAGTCAACGATAGCACATAGCTATCTTTTATGGTTAACCTTCGCCAACACTTTTTATGATTATTAACAGCACTTTAAAATAATGAATTATTTGCGAAAGTGTTTTCATAATAAAAGAAAAAGAACAAAAGAAAAAGAAAAAAAAAATAAAAAAATCCTACATATTCTACCAACTTTTGGTGTGCAAATATTTTCAATAGGTTTTTAATTATTTATTCACGATTTTCTATTTACACACTATTTTTTGTTTGTTTTGAGATTACATGATTATTTATTAATACACACAATTTTTAGAATGTAAATTAATTTATCCCTATCTACCGTAAACTACCACCGTTTCCAAACCTAGCCAGACAGGAGAAGAAACAGCGAAACAAACTCCTGCGCACTTAACATTCTGCAATTAAATTAATCATATTAGAAATACTTTATTATTTATTCTTATCTGCAAGAAAATCTTTAACACTATAATAATTTTTCTCTAAAAGTAAGTTTTCACTTCATACAAATGGACATGTAATACACGCTATTTTTGTAAAAGTTGAGTTTTTGGTTAAGCACATGTAGCTTCTCACTATTTCTAAAATGAGAATAACCTAGGACATCAACATTTGTATGAAACAAATAATGATGTTTTTTTTTTAACGAATACACATACAGCCAATATATATAAGCAAGGTGAAGGCAATAATTTAAGTGACTTAAAAAGTGGCTTGCATTAATGTAATTGATTGACACTACGTATAGCACGTATACACTTCTTTTGAAATCTAAAGTGTATTATTAAGTGTAGTATTAGTTAATTCTACAGAATTCTTCCAAATAGGAATACCATACTGCAAAACGGAAGAAACATACCCATGATAAGATAAGAGATGCCTTTAATCCTTACACTTCTCTAATTCTTCTCAACACATATACAAACCTATCGATTTTATTGCAAAGTAAATCAATATGCGATTTCCAGTTACAATATTTTTCGATTTTTATTCCTAGGAATTTAGTACAATCTACCTTCTCAATAGTAGTATTATTTAAAATTACATCTAATTTTTTAGTATAGGTATCTATAATGTGTTTGAAATTCAACTAATTTTGTTTTTGTAAGATTTATTTTTAGATTATTTTTATTCAACCATTCTGACACTTTAGTCAAAGTTTTACTTGTTTCTTTATGTAAATCGTTTTTATTTTTGCTCTTGATGAGAAGTGTAGTATCATCAGCAAACAAAGTTGAATCATGACTGATAGCATCAGGCAAATCGTTTATGTAAATTATGAAAAGTAATGGCCCTAAAACACTACCTTGTGGTACACCGCAGTCATTAAAAAGATAACTTGAAGTATAGACTTTCTTGCGGTTTCCATTTACTTTTGATATCTCAACACATTGCTTTCATTCTCTATATAGCTTTCAAACCATTCTAATGAATTACCTCTAATACCATATCTCTCAAGTTTCGTTAACAAAATTTTATGTGATACAAAATCAAACGCTTTACTCATATCTAAAAATACAACAAGGGGAAACTTTTTACTATTTAAGCATTCTGTTACTTTTTTAACTAAGTCGAAACATGCATAATCTGTAGACCTATCTTTTCTAAATCCGTATTGATTATTGTTTAATTAATCAAACTGAAGTAGTACATAATATTCATCCTTAACGAAACGTTCATCCACGTTGTTCATCGATAGTATTTAGTTTTGAACAAAACTTTTTACATCATTACATTTTATTGAATATCTTAGGAGATATCGTAGTTTAAAATAATTAGGTACGTGCGCCAATGTGATGTAAGATGTAGCCGACTCAACCGATTAAATTTTATAGTATTAGTAATTTAGTAATATGTAGTATTAGTGAAATTCGTCTGCTTGTTTGCCATTCCATAGGTACCACTAAACTATTTATCTGTCTCCCATGAAACCACTTTAGTAAATACGATAAATAGTAGCCTATAATCTTCCTTGGATTATAAAGTATCGAGATAAATTTTGTTTCGCTTTCGATCGGTACGGTAGATGCGGCGTGAATTGCGTTTAGGAAACAGACTGATAGATAGACAAAAAAAATCTAATAAAGTGTTTTGCTGCCCATTCTTAGTCGCCTGCATTTTTTAAAAATATTTTTAATGTTTTTTAGTTGATAGAGTGCCTTCAACTCTTTCGGATAGGGATCCACCACCTTATCTATATTTGTTTTGCCGTGACAGTGTCATAATGACAGGGTAGCCAGTAGACCTGCACAATTGGCCTAACTCCTCGGCCAGAAGACAGCGACGCACCAACACGTGTGGTGTCTATAGGCCACGGTTATTCCTTACCATCAGGAGAACCGTGTCCTTGTTCCCTATCTTATCACATAAAAATGTACAGAATTCACTCTTATGCGGTTTATAATTATGACCAGAAATATTGCGTTTTTTACTTAAACTAACGTTATGAAGTTTTTGTTGTTTTACTGACTGCGGCCGTGTTTGAATTATTAAAAAGATATAATTTATAATATTAAAAAAAAGTAGAAAAGTTTCTATGCGATATATTCGTGTTTACATACACATGAATGAGCGTGTGTACGAAATAACACGAAGACTGGAGAGCGAGCATGCAGATAATGTCGGGATGTAGGGCAATGGTACTTGATCGTAATTGAACCGGAATTGGACGAACAAAAAAGGATTTCAATTGTTTTTGTTCCGAAGCCGAAAAACAGGGATTTTGTGATTTCAGGCTATCACAGTTCTGTATTAAATACGGCCGCTAATTATTATTGTTAAAGTATTTAAAATTATTTAAACTAACAGCTGCTCTACGTCCGTGTGAATTAAGTTTATTTTTGAAAGAGGACAACTTTGATATTTCCTTTACTTATTAAAAAGCGTTTTTTAAATTTTATTAAAAAGACAATAAGTGAATAAATTTCCTGATATCAAGAAATACAATTCTACTACAGACATCAAACAAAATAAAATGAAATTTATTTGTTTGCGGACTATGTGTGTTAAAAAGTTTTTACAAAGATATTTAGTTAAGCACATGCTACCACACTGTGTCGTGTTTTTTTTTAATTTAGCGTAATTAAACATTTAAATCAAAGCATTTATTTATATATTCTATAGCCGATCCGGCGAACTTCGTAGCGTATGTTATTAACAGCTACTAACAGTGTGTATGGACAAAATTGAAGTGTGGGTTTTCTCACTTTCCCTTGCAATTTTCCCGGTTTCTCTCCTGACAATACAATAAAAAAATAACAAAATTAGTTCATCCGTTCAAGCGTGATGCGATGACTACGCGAAATGGGGATTCATTTTTATATACTAGATACTAGCGACTCGCCCCGGCTTCGCACGGTTATGAAACATATGTTACGGTAAAAATAAGCAATCGGTAATTATATATAAATATTGGTATTTATAGATAATTACCAACGCAATGTAGTGAATTATCCACATTTACCGGCAATTATATAAAGTTTTTGAGCTGCCGCGGTAAATGTTGACACAAGCTTTGGAATGGAGAGCAAACGGCGCGGGTGGAGCACGGGGAGGGTGATACTTACAGTCGCGCACGTCGCGTTACAAGGTGATGGTAGAGTTGTGACTTATGTGGGATGATTCAGTACAAAGGGACAACCAAGATATTAAAAAGATGTTGGCTATTTAGTTAGAAACAAATAAGACCACAAAATGGTCCGAAGGAATAAAATTTATTCAGTTTATGAAAAATAAAGATTATCAGTCAGGAATATGTCGTAGCCTCCATGAGGCTATGTTTGGGTGTAAGGCAAAAGTGACTTTGAAAACTTTCTTGCCAGCTAGACCTTAGAGCCAAACTCACCCGAAATTACACCGAAGACATCCCGGACGTCAGCCTGTACGAGACTCGGATGGCTCTGAAATAACTGAAGAACAATAAAGCGCCGGGGGACGATGGAATTACTGCTGAGCTACTGAGAGCGGATGGAATGCCAGTACTTAAAGTCTTCCAGAAGCTATTTAATTCCGTCATCCTCGAAGGCAGTGTTCCAGAAGCGTGGACCAGAAGTGTGGTGGTTCTCTTTTTCAAGAAAGGTGACAAAACCTTATGGAAAAATTATAGACCCATCTCACTTCTGAGTCACGTTTACAAGTTGTTTTCAAGGGTCATCACGAACCGAATAGTTTAGACGATTTCCAACCTCCCGAACAAGCCGGGTTCCTTAAAGGCTTTAGCACCGTAGACCACCTTCACAGGCTGCGCCAGATTATATAGAAGACCGAGCAGTATAATCGGCCATTATGTCTAGCGTTTGTGGACTACGAGAAAGCCTTCGATTCGGTTGAGACATGGGCGGTGCTTCAGTCATTACAGCAGTGCCGCAACGACTATCGATACATCGAAGTGTTGAGGTGTTTGTACGAAAAAGCCACTATGTTGGTCCGATTACAGAATCAGAGCCCAAAACCGATCCAGTTGCAAAAAGGTGTGAGACAGGGAGACATTATTTCTCCGAAACTGTTCACTGCTTCACTGGAAGATGTTTTCAAGCTTCTGGACTGGAAAAGACTCGGCATCAATGTCAATGGCGAGTACATCACTCACCTTCGATTCGCAGACAATATCGTCGTCATGGCGGAGTCGCTGGAAGACTTGAGTAAAATGCTCAGTGACCTCGGTAGAGTTTCCCAACAGGTGGGTCTTAGGATGAACTTGGATAAGACGAAAGTCATGTCCAATGTTCATGTTGCACCTATACCAGTTCACGTTGAGAACTCAATTCTTGAAGTTGTTGATCAGTATATATATATATA
>NJDC01015942.1:0-16372 GCA_002245475.1 Calephelis virginiensis
TTGTCGCCAATAAGCCTGACATCGTGCTGGTGGATCGGTTGGAGCGCTGGGCTTTTTTTGTTGATATCACAGTTCCATGTGACATTAACCTCGTGAAAGCTGAGAAGGAAAAATTGACAAAATACATAGACTTAACGCACGAGGTTACTGACATGTGGGATGTTGACTCAACAATAATTGTCCCGATAGTCGTGTCAGTAAACGGTCTAATAGCGAAGAGTCTCGACCAACATCTCAAGAGACTCGCTCTACAACCCTGGGTTAAGGGCCGAATTCAGAAGGCAGCAATTATGGGGACGGCACGCATTGCGCGGAGATTCCTCACTCTGTCGCCCTGACCACTGACGGTTTAGTTGTAAGACCACCGTTTTTGGTAACCTGTTTTTTATGTTTATATTTTTAATATATTTTTTTTATATATTAAATGTATAGACGTAGAAAGTAAGAGGCATTAAAATTAAATAATAATAATAATAATAAGCCCCCCAAATCCAACCATACATCCGAATCGCCCACTAGAATCACGTAGGGGGCGGACACGCGATCTCAAATTACTGGCGCGGCTAACATGGCTCTGGGCACCCATTCATCATGGAGACACGTTCTAAAAGAAAACGTATAGAACCGCTGCTCGGAGGCGATCGCCGGGGCACACCTGGAGCTGACGCTGGGTGTCACAGCATGCGAACCGTCAGCGGTGACGAGTTGAACAGGCGGGCTCGCACCGACAAAGATATTACAGCCGAAAATAGCGACAGATCAGATACATCCATTGAACCATACAGCCCAAGCACAATATCATACACATCCTCACGACAGTCATCACCTTCCATACCTTTATCACCACTCATACCTTCATCATCTCAAAACATTAATCATACACTTCCACACACGCCGGCCTTGAATGTTACGCAGGGGATAAATACCTTTTTGCCTGTGTCCACCAAGGCTGGCAAACCAAGAGTGCGCATGAGCTGGAGCAAAGATGTTAACTTGTTTATCATGCGCACATACTATCACATCACCAAGTTAGAAACAGACATGACCACCTACAGAAAACAACTACATGAACGATTCTCACAACAATACCCCACAATTAATGTTACTGAACAACGAGTTTCCGATCAAAAAAGAATAATTATTCGCAATAAATTACTGTCCGAAACTGAACTGAACCGATTGAAAGAAGAAGTACGAGTAGAATTAAAAAATACAGATAATTACATAGACACAACTGACACTACACGTAATTCAACCCAACACACTACACAACAAGCCACACAATCACAATCATAAGACACTTACACACACCCACACTCACTAACACAAATTCATTCACAATCTCAGTCAGACATCTCCACACAAACCGAAACCATAACACTAACAGTAGAAAATGATATTGAAATTTTGACAAATAGGAACACTATAACAGAAACATACACACGAGAAATACTAGATAAATTCAACACTTCTTTAACACAATACTCCGGGATGGTCCCAACTGCACGACCTAGGTTACCCAAATTAAAGTACAGCATCAAACTTACACAACTTACAAATCTATTTAATGAAAACATACTGAATCGATTTCTCTCTGATGATTCACAATTTACAGACATACACACACTTACATACTGTATAGCATTAGTTGTAGCCGAAGAGTTTGGCTACAAAATAGGAAACAACGTAAATAATAGGCGTACTGAACATAACAAGCCATCATGGCAAATAAGATTAGAAAGAGACATTGAAAAACTCAGAGCCGACTGCGGCAGACTCACACAATACATCAATAACAATAGGTCCGACAAGGTACTTATACGAGTTCAAAAAATATTCAGAAACACAATCATACACACTAGACACGAAGACAACAATAGGATACCTGAAGAATTTTTAGACACATTAAAACAAAAGTTAGCATTGAAAGTACATAGACTCAGAAGATACAAGAAAGCATAAGAACAAAAAGATCATAACACACTATTTGCAACAAATGAAAGATTGTTTACAGACACCTACACACACCACAAAAAGTCACACCCATAACAATTAGAACAGAACTACCTACACAAACAGATTTTGAAAGATTTTGGTCAGGTATCTGGGAGGAAGAAATAAAACACAATGATGAAGCAGATTGGATAGCAGAAGAAATTAACAAATCAAGTACAATTGACAATATGGAATTTGAAGACATTACACTAACAGACATAACTAACATCACAGCTAAATTACACAACTGGAAATCGCCGGGTATAGACAAAATACATAATTACTAGTATAAAAAAACTAACGATTCTACACAAACACCTGGCAAAAAATATGACACAAATGATTGTTGGAAATCATCAGATACCTGATTTCATCGCTACGGGAATAACCTACATGCTGCCAAAAACTACAAACCCAACACAACCCTCACAATACAGACCAATCACATGCCTACCTACTATATACAAAATTGTCACATCCGTAATAGCCCTAAAAATCAACACACACATAGAACACAACAACGTTATAGCAGAGGAACAGAAAGGATGCAGACGAGGTCACATGGGCTGCAAGGAGCAGCTTATCATCGATTCCACCATACACAAACACACCACATCAAAGAACAGAAACTTACATTGCACCTACATAGATTATAAAAAGGCTTTTGACAGTGTTCCACATTCCTGGTTATTACAAATATTAGACATTTACAAAATAAACCCTACAATTACAGACTTTTTACGTAAAATTATGCCCACATGGAAAACAACTCTCCAAATATATAACTCCCATAACAGTTTTACTACACGACAGATATTTATAAAAAGAGGTATATATCAAGGATACTCCCTGAGTCCCTTGTGGTTCTGCCTCGCCCTGAACCCTCTGTCTCGCTTGCTGCAGCGCTGCCGGGCTGGATACTGCCTCACACACAATAACGACAAAACCACAATATCACACCTCATGTACATGGACGACATCAAACTCTACTCACAAACTAAAGCCGACATGGAAAAGTTACTCAAATCTACAACAACCTTCAGTAATGACATTCACATGCAATTTGGCCTAGACAAATGCAGAACTCTTCATATCATACGAGGCAAAATACAGCCCGGTGACTATGGGGTGAACGACACAGGTACCATCTTGGCGATGGAACCGACTGAATTTTATAAATATTTAGGCTACACACAACAAAAAAAGACTCGATCACACTAACATCAAAGAATCACTCACCACAGAATATAAACGCAGACTCAACACAATATGTAAAACACAACTTTCCGGCATACATCATCAAAGCTATAAACACCTTTGCAATACCCATCCTAACATACTTATTTGGTGTCATTACATGGGCAAAAACAAACATAGAAAATCTAGAACGAACAACACGCACCACACTCACTAAACACAATAACCTACATCCCAAATCTGCCATAGAACGACTACCAATTAAACGCCAGGACGGTGGCAGAGGTTTAATTGACATCCAACATCTTTGGGAAAAACAAATACACAACCTGAAAACATTCTTTCACACAAAATCACACAGCAGCGACATACACAAAGCAATATGCGAAAATTACCACAACTATACTCCACTCAATCTCATCGAACACACATACACACACAACCCTCACACTCATAATCCACAAACACAAAAAATAGACAACTGGAAGAAGAAGACACTACACGGACGACATCCACACGACCTAGAATAATCTCACTTAGACACACAAGCCTCAAACAAATGGTTAAAAGTCGGCAGCCTCTTCCCTGAAACGGAAGGATTTATAATAGCAATACAGGACCAAATAATAAATACGAAAAACTATAAGAAATATATAATTAAAGACCCCTCCATCACGAATGATAAATGCCGCAGATGTCACACCCAACCCGAAACTATACAACACATAACTGGGGCATGCTCAACACTCACTCAAAAAGACTACACACACAGACACAATCAAATTTCAAACATCATTCACCAGAACCTAGCACACAAACACAACCTCATACAAAACACATACACACCATACTACAACTACAAACCACAAATTTTTTTAGAAAACGCCACACACAGAATGTATTATTATCGGGCCATACTCACTGACAGAACCATTCACTACAACAGACCGGACATAACACTCACCGATAAACTAAATAAAACCACTTACCTCATAGATATCTCAGTACCAAATACACACAACTTACAGAAGACCATTGCTGGAAAAATTAATAAATACGCAGAATTGAAAGAAGAAGTTATCCGAATTTGGAGACAAGATAAAGTTTACGTAGTTCCCATAGTTTTATCTACTACAGGAGTCATACCGAAACACCTACACCATAGCCTTAAATTACTGGACCTAAAAGACACAACCTACATAACCCTACAGAAAGCAGCCATTTTAAATATAGTTCGAAAATTCATGCAAATAGAAGAAAACGAAATCACACCCTCGTACACAACATACACACACAACTAACACACCACATGCCATATTTACTTGGTTTCGGCCCGTAAATATGGTTAAAATCAGCTCAAAGCTGAGAAAAAATAAATCCCCTGATAATAATAATAATAATAATAAATCTCCTTGGCAACGACATGGGATGTCACGCATTTTTTAATGTCACAACAAAATTATTTGAAAATAAAGTAAAAGTATCTTCACGCCCATATCCCCGAAGAGGTAGGCAGAGGCACAACCAGAACACCCACGACTAGCCGAAGACACTAAGTCCCACAGGTTTAAGACCAAATGATTACTTATCTTGTGTCACAGAACGCATTGACTACTTCAAACAGAAAGTTTCAGCATGGGCAAATCGGATTCGACGTTATAAAGAATGTGTAAATAGGTATCACCAGAATCGTTTATATATCGTATCGTAATCGTGTATAGAAGTTGGGAGGAATCTACAACTGACGTTAGCAATGGGCAGGCACCAGACATGAACGTAATGTGTAGATTTTGGAAAAAATATTTGGTCTGTGCCCGTTGCTCACGTAGATGGACAATTGATGAGCATTGTGGAGCGTTCGTGTGAACATCTGCAACCAATGATAGCCGTGAAAATTGATCTCGATGATGTGATGAATGCAGTTCGTCTGACACACAACTGGAAGGGCCCGGGGCCAGATGGACTGCATAATTTTTGGTTGAAATGGTTGCGATCTTCACACGCTCAGTTAGCCGATCAATTCCAAGAAACCATCGAGACTGGATCTCTCCCATCTTTTATGACTACAGGAATCACCTTTTTGCTCCATAAATCAGGTAGTACCACGGATCCTAAAAACTTTAGACCCATTACATGCCTACCTACACTATATAAATTACTTACATCCATTTTGACCGCAAATTAAATAAGCACTTTTATGTAAATAATGTTTTAGATCCTGCTCAAAATGGATGTAGGGTTGGGTCTCGTGGTACTAAGGAGCTACTCCTCATTGACATGGCTATTAACCAACAGGTTCGCAGAAACCGTAAGGGCCTTACCACCGCCTGGATTGACTATAAAAAGGCCTACGATTCGGTACCGCATACGTGGTTGCAACGAGTGTTGGAACTGTACAAAGTTGATGCAGTTCTAAGCTCGTTTCTGGTTTCATGTATGCGGCAGTGGACCACGGCTCTTTGTCTTCCAGGAGGAAGAAGGAGTCTTTACACTTCCGAACCCATAAGGATTGAGCGGGGCATCTTCCAGGGTGACAGTTTGAGTCCATTGTGGTTTTGTCTGGCTTTAAATCCTCTGAGTACATTGCTAAGGGATTTAAAGCTAGGTTATCGATTGCGTAGAGGGAGTGAGACTATTTGTCATCTTTTGTACATGGATGATCTCAAGTTGTTTGCATCAAATAAACCAGACTTGTTGTCACTACTTGATGTAACACATACATTTAGTAGTGACAATAGGATGGAGTTTGGCGTAGATAAATGTGTGGTTGTACATGTGCAGAAGGGGAAGGTTGTACATAGCGACTATTTACAACTTTCAGAGACAATATCTCTCAGATCTCTCTCCGAAATCGAAACTTACAAATATCTTGGTATGCCAGAGGGTCTAGGTATACTGGATAGGGACGTTAAACAGCTGGTGGTGGAACGTTTCTTTGGTCGCTTGACAAAAGTGTTGAAAAGCCTTTTGTCAGGGGGTAATAAGGTGCGCGCTTTCAACAGCTGGGTGATGCCTGTTTTAGTATACACCTTTGGCATATTAAGATGGACTCAGACAGAGCTGGATACCTTGGACCTAAGAGTCCGTAAGCTATTGACAACATATCACATGCATCATCCACGCTCATCAGTAATGAGATTGTATATTCCTCGGAAATCTGGAAGACGTAGCTTCCTTAATGCCAAAAACCTTCATAACCGTGAAGTATACAATCTTAGAGAATACTTTCTACATGTTGAGTGTGAAATGCATCGTGATGTAGTGTCAGTGGATAATGGGCTGACTCCGCTGTCCTTAGGTAAAGAGAACTGGCATAATCCGGTGGTACTTAGCACTCTGGATCGCTTGGATGTATGGAAGAGCAAAGAACTACATGGTCGATTTTATCAGGTACTTTATGGGCCTGATGTCGATACACAAGTATCCGTGTCTTGATTACGATTCGGTGATCTCTTTGGGGAAACTGAAGGTTTTGCTTGTGCAATTGCAGACGAAGTTATCAAGACGAATAACTATCGGAAATACATAATGAGGGATGGTACAGTTGACATATGTCGAGCGTGCCATCGTTCTGGTGAGTCCATTAGACATATTATTTCCGGTTGTTCTCATCTTGTCAACGGCGAGTACTTGCACAGGCATAACCAAGTAGCCAAGATAATCCACCAGCAACTTGCTCTTCGATATGGACTTGTCGGTTTTGAAGTGCCTTACTATAAGTATACACCGGTGCCAGTTCTTGAAAATAGCCATGCAAAGCTCTACTGGGACCGGTCTGTCATCACGGATAGGACTATTGTCGCCAATAAGCCTGACATCGTGCTGGTAGATCGATTAGAGCGCCGGGCTTTTCTTGTTGATATCACTGTCCCATGTGACGTTAACCTCGTGAAAGCCGAGAAGGAAAAATGTCAAAATACATAGACTTGGCTCACGAGATAACCGACATGTGGGATATTGATTCAACAACAATTGTCCCGATAGTCGTGTCAGTAAACGGTCTTATAGCGAAGAGTCTCGACCAACACCTTAAGAGACTCGCTCTGCAACCCTGGGTTAAGGGCCGAATTCAGAAGGCAGCAGTTTTGGGGACGGCACGCATTGTACAGAGGTTCCTCAGTCTGTCGCCCTGACCACTGACGGTTTAGTTGTAAGACCACCGTTTTTGGTAACCTGTTTTTTATGTTTATATTTTTAATATTTTTTTTATATTAAATGTATAGACGTAGAAAATAAGAGGCATTAAAAATAAATGATAATAATAATAATAATAAATTGTCGCCAATAAACCTGATATCGTGCGGGTAGATCAGTTGGAGCGCTGGGCTTTTCTTGTTGATATCACTGTCCCATGTGACATTGACCTCGTGAAAGCTGAAAAGGAAAAGTTGACAAAATAGATAGACTTAGCTCACGAGGTTACTGACATGTGGGATGTTGACTCAACAATAATTGTCCCGATAGTCGTATCAGTAAACGGTCTAATAGCGAAGAGTCTCGACCAACATCTTAAGAGACTCGCACAGCAACCCTGGGTTAAGGGCCGAATTCAGAAGGCAGCTATTTTGGGGACGGCACTCATTGTACGGAGATTCCTTACTCTGTCGCCTTGACCACTGACGGTTTAGTTTTAAGACCACCGTTTTTGGTAACCTATTTTTTATGTTTATATTTTTAATATTATTTTTTTATGTTAAATGTATAAACGTAGGAAATAAGAGATACTGTAAATAAATGAAAATAATAAAAATAATAATAATAAATCATCTTTATTTCACATAAACCTACAAGAGGCACTTGTGACGGGTCTATATTATAATAAATCTACCACCGGATGGGAACGCGGCCGCACACGGAGAAGATCCGGCAAGAAACTCAACAGGCTTGTCTTTTTTTTTTCTTACTTTACAATATATTTTCAATAATTTATGTAATGATACATTATATATTATAAGAGATTGGGATGAGGAGCAATTAATCCCAAGCAGTCTTATCTGCTAAATATTCAGCAATGTAATAATAACACTTGTGATTTAATTTACATTTAACACATTTCTTAAATTTAATAATTGGAAGTTCTTTCATATAATTGGGAAGTTTATTGTAGAGCTGTATATGTAGGCCCAGGAAAGAAGGGCTTACTATGTGGAGACGAGACACATGCACAGCAAGATTATTTTTATTCCATGTATTGACACAGTGTATATCACAATTTCTTTTAAATGAACTTGAATTTCTGTGAACATACATTAATTTTTTAAAGATACACTGGCATGCTTAAGTTAGAATTTTGATTTCTTTGAATTTTTCTCTCAGGGAAACTCTTGGGCCTAGGTTATAAATTGCCCTAATGGCTCTCTTTTGTAAAATAAATATAGTATTTACTTCGCCAGAACTCCCCCAGAGAAGAATTCCATACGACATGATGCTGTGAAAATAACTAAAATAAACCATCCTAGCGGTTTCAACATCAGTTAATTGTCTCATTTTCTTAACAGCATACGCTGCTGAGCTTAATCTAATTGCAAGTATATCAATGTGTGGGCACCATTACAATTTCTTATCAATTGTTATTCCTAAAAACGTAGTAGAATCTATAAGGTCCAACTTGTTCCCATTAAGTTGTACGTTGGTATGTACTTGCCTCACATCTGACATTGAAAATTTAATACAATTACTTTTTTTTCATTCATAAAACATTATTTACATTGAACCAGTGTACAACTTTTGAAATCGCATTGTTCGTTTCGTCATACTTACCCAATTGTCTTTTCACTTTAAATATAAGTGAAATGTCATTCGCGAACAATACAATTTCGTGTTTGTCTCTTACGTAGTAAGGTAAGTCATTAATATATACAAGGAACAATAATGGGCCAAGAATAGAGCCCCGGGGGACACCCATCGTTACAGCAGAACCAGTCTATTTTTTACCATTAATATCAATCTTCGGAATTCTTCCATTCAAATATGAAATAAGAAGATTGAGTGCCTTATTTCTAATTCCATAATGATGTAGTTTCCCGATCAACGTATCGTGGCTTACGCAATCGAATGCTTTGGACAAATCACAAAACACCCCAATTGCATCCTGAGAATCCTCTCAACACTCATACATTTTCTTCAATAATTCCACACCAGCATCGACTGTTGATCCTGCATCCTAATTTGTTAAAATGTCTGAACATTTGATTCAATATAAGTTTTTCAAATATTTTACTCAGGGTAGGCAGAACGGAGATAGGTCGGTAGTTGGAGTGATCAGAAGAACTTCCAGATTTAAATGTATGTGTAACTTTACTAAGTTTCATTAGATCAGGAAATACTCCATTTGAAACACCACACTTAAATATTACAGCTAAATATGGAGCAATAACATTTACTACTGAAGCAAAAATTTTAAGAGAATGTCCTCATAAATCTAACATATTTTTAATTTTTGATGACTTAAAGACTTTTATTGTATCTGATGCATCAACGAACGAAAATTCAAAACTATTTTTATACTCATCAACATATTGCTTTAGCAATGATTCTGCATCATTGGGTGACGAGCTGAGGGCTTTAGTAGTTTCAGCTGCAATGCCGCTGAAAAATTTTTCAAACTCTGTGGCTACATTTAAATCTTCTTCTATGTTCAAATCTTCAATTATCAAGTGGAGTCAAGTCAAAGTTCATTATTGAAAATTCCGTTTCTTCCCGTTTTACAATTAATAATATTCCAAGTAGCTATTATCTTATTTGTTGAATTTTTAACAATACTTTTTAGATACCTAGATTTACAACCTTACAAGCTTTTTTTTAAAATTTTGGAATATTTTTTTACATATTCCTTAAATACAATGCTGTGATTGAAAGTTCTTTCATAATACAACTCATATAACCTTTTCCTACTTTTATGAATACCCAACGTTGCCCATTCACTAAAAGCTCTGTGATTGATATTTACTGTAATTTTTTTAGGCTTAAAATTCTGATGATGTACAGTTTGTATTAATATAAAAAATACAAACTGGCTGACTCGCGCTGGCCATCCAACGTGGTAATGCCGCTAGTGTCATGGGTACTTTTGCACCAGGAATGCTTCGGGGTGGCTTATTTGAATAATTATTTGTTAGTTTTATGGTAAAAATACTTAAACTAAATCCTATCCTATCCTATTAATATAATAAACGAATGTAAATAATGATTCATATAAAAGGTGTGGATCATCATAATACGGCAACTTTGGTAATTCTTCTATTAACACGTCAAGTAGTTTGTAGCTGTTTTAACTTGTTGTTTTACGTTTGACATAACTGTATGAACTGTAGGACTCTTGCTGTTATATATCTGGGTCGGTCGCAGCAGGAGAATCTTGATGTATCTGGTAGACGTTCAGCCAGTCTAGGCGGCCGTATAGTACTGGTGTGTTATATCTTTTCTTCGCCCGTGGGGTCATCCTTTATGATTCCGGTAGTCTCAGTTGGCCAGAATTCTTCAGTTTCGTGTAGGAACCTAGGCTAATACCAGCGGTGTCGCTTACCAAACCCCGTCGGCACATCTCGTGTGGCATCGTGAGCTACATTTAACTTCGTTGGTACCCACCGCCATTCGTTTACCCGGGAACAATCTTCTATACCGGCCAAGCGATGAGCTACGTACGGCTTGTATGAGCGAAAGCCGGTACGTATCCAGGTAAGTACCGTCTTGCTGTCTGTCCAGAATACTTTTGAGTCAGGTTTTCTGTCGTGTTCCAGTATTACTGTTTCTGCTAGCCTGGCTCCCGTGACGGCTGCCTGTAGTTCCAACCTCGGGATTGACGTTAATTTGAGAGGTGCTACCTTCGCCTTTGCTATGACGAGAGATAGGTTTGTCTCGCCACTAGGTCTCGTCGTTCTCCAAAATAGGTCTGTGGAATAGGCTGACTCGCTGGCATCCGTGAAAATGTGAAGTTGTAGACTGTAGCCGAGATACTTTCTTGGTATTAATATTACACGCAGATTTTTCAGATGCAAAGTCCAGTCTTGCCATTGTTTCGCTAAGTCTTCATCTATCTTGTTATCCCACTCTGTTCCCCGCTGCCATACTTCTTGTAATAGTTGTTTCGCCTTTATAGTGACAGGCGAAGCGAAATCAAGCGGGTCGAATAGTGACATTACGATACGTAGTACTTCTCTCTTTGTCGGCGTCTCTCCATCAATTAATTTCTGTGGTATGCGAGCTAAGTTAAAGGTGAAAGTGAGTTCGTCTGTGTTCATTTTCCATAACACGCCGAGTACTTTTTCTGTCTTCTCTTCGGACTTGTATAACTCCATATCTTCTATAGGTTTTTTTTCCTCCAGGGACTCTAGTAGTGATGCTGAGTTGGACTTCCACTGTTTTAGTTAAAAATGTGCTTTCATATACATTTCTTTTACACTTTTGTTCACACGTACGGCATCTTCGAGGTTTTTGAAACTATCCAAGTAGTCGTCGACGTAATGTTTCTCTATGATGGCTGCCGCGGCCTCCGGTTGAGTTTTTTGATGCTGTTGTGCATTCAGGTTCTTTATATATAGCTGTCGATGGAGAACTCGATACACCAAATATCAATGACGTCATTCTATACTCTTCTGGAGGTCGGTCGTCACGCCTATCGCCTCGCCAGAGATAGCGAAGCGAGTCTCTGTCTTCTGTCCGCAGCTTTACTTGCATGAGCATTTCTTTTATGTCTGCTGTCACACCCAGCTCGTGTTGACGGCAGCAACGCATCACCACCCCTGGCAGTGATTGTAGAAGGTCGGGCCCTTTTAACAGCATGTCGTTGAGTGCGACTCCTCTCGTCTTAGCTGCAGCGTCGGACTACTGTACTACTCGGAGCTTTTCCGGCTTCATATGATTTACAACCGCAAAATGTGGTAGGTACCACGTCTTGTTTGGAGTCTTCGTCTTCGGGGTGGGTTCACTGTAGCCCTTAGAGACTAGTGCTGCCATCTGTTCTGTATATTTTTGTTTCAGAGCTGGATCTCGGTCTATTTTCTTTTCGATGTTGAGTAGCCTTTTCAAAGAGTTTTCATAGTTGTCGGGGAGGGTAAAGCTTTCTTTCTTCCATAATAGACCTGTCTCGTATCTTCCTGTTTCTATTTATTTCGTTGTTTTTTCTAAGATACGTAGAGCTCGTTCTTCCGGGTCCGATCTGGGTTTTCTCGGGTTAAGACATATTGCATCCATTTCAAAATACTGCTTCACTAGGTTTTCTAGGTTATCGTTGGTATTTCTGTCATGTGAGATACGAAGTTAACGGAGTGTCCAATGATTCGTGTTTGACTTCCATGTAGAACCCAACCGAGCGGCGTGAGTGATGCCACTGGCTGGTTTCTATTTCCTCTTCTTACTTCTGAAGTTAACAGAAGATGCCAGTTGTCTTGTCCTATCAGTATTTGTGGCTTGGCGTTGGTATATGTAAGATGTTGACATTCTTTAAGTAGTTCTTTCGGTACCCGTTACCGTACCGTACCGTACTTGTACCTCTTCTTCACTAGCTTCTTTTTTCAATATTCTTTACGGATCCGGATCAGAAGGACCATAAGATGTGTACTATAGCTGGATTGGTGAAGAGAAACAGCATATACTTAAAGCTTCTTTAGTTCAGAGCAGAGGATAGGATAGGATTTTCATAGCTTGCTTTTCGAATGTAATTTATTTACAAAAAATGCGTCTTTTTATACGAGTACAATTTCTGAGCTCGTGATACTATAATTTGATTGGTTAGCCAATCAGAATACATTAAATTGACCAATCACAAGTTAGAACACAAATTTTACATAAGGTACTAGCTGTCTTACAACTAGACCATACAGAGAGCCGCGGTCGCTAAGGGACCCATCCAACGGTGTTGTACCGTATGGAGAGCCGCGGCCTTAAAACATAATTTATTAACTTTATAAGTCGTACAGTAAGCCAGAATGTTATTTTAATGACGAAAGAAGTTACTGTTAATACGACACTATGATAAAGAGCTCTACTGTACGGGTTTAATTAAATTATACGATACACATGAAACTAAGACAAATAGAATACTTATTTTACATAGTCAATTTTACATTTTATACACTGTTAAACAATCAACACAATTTATACGTTTTTAATTATCCCGCACAATCAACATAAAAAATTTAAGTGATTGATCGTCAAAAATCAGGTACCGAAAACGGGCTTTTATAGTTTAACAAAGCACCTTTTATCGAAACAGGTCTTACAGTTCATATTTTTCAATGAAGTGTTTCATCATTTAAAATTATGGATATTTGGAAGTTTTACCAAGCGCCAACGATGGAAAATATCAAATATCTTACAGTTCAATCTCAATAGTAACTAAAGCAATTATTTAATTAAATCAGATAAAATTCATTGAAATATATTTGCACTAAACAAAGTCGAAAAAAAAAATAATTATTTTGACTCTGACAACAATTGATATTGCCAACTCATTAAATCCTGATCGTTGTGGTCAAATTCAAATGTCTAGATCGAAATATGAGTATTTCAATAGCGTATCCAGGATTTTGTACCAAGACAAGCATACGTGGATTTTCAATATCTGTTAAAAATGTAGTCATTAAAACCTGTTACCGCTAAGATTAACTATCAAAGTAAAAATGGTAACATATATATTATGGTATACTTCGATTTTAAACCATTAAAATCGTATAAATATTTAAAATGATAAGCGCATAGTTTAATTATTTTAGTTTCAACTCAAACGCTATTTTTAACTACAACGTCTATAGAAATTATTCGTGTGTGTGTGTATTCACTCACTCACGTTGGTGAGAGTCCCGGAGGCTCACTCCCTCACCTCATTTTATAATGGAGCCAAATATTAGTCCCCAGGAGGGTACCACTTGCATTAGCGGTGGAGACCAATCCCCCCCTGGTGGATCTAATTTAGAATCTGTGGATTCTAATCTGGAAGCACGAGGTGGCCCCACGTACTATTGGCGATTTGCACGAAAATTTAAATATCGAGGCAAAAGGACCACTAAACTCTTGGCGCCCCCTTCCACGCTCGTTGTGGATTTCTGCAATATTAGGGAAATACACTCCAACTTAAACGCAGTCTGTTTTCACCTTGAGACGGCGAAACCAGCCTTGTTTTTTTTGACTGAGACGCAAATATCTTCTCCGGCTGACACATCGTATCTCACTTACCCAGGGTATAAACTGGAACACTCATTTGTACCGCGAGCGGGCGTGTTCGCTTTCGTCAGAGAGGATATTTGTTTCCGGTGCCTCGGCAATCTTGAAGACAAAGACCTGTCCATTCTTTAGCTGTATGTTGACAGCTTAGACCACCCACGTGTCTACGCGTGCCTGCACAGGTCACATAGCGGCAATGTCGAAACAGATCAGCTCGTCGAGCACATGCAAATAGCTTGCGATTCTGTGTCTGAGCAGATCCCATCTGCGGAGATCGTGATTCTTGGCGATCTAAACGTCCACCATACTGATAGGCTTGGTTCCGGATGTCCCCCACATCATACACCTTCATTGTTAGACCTTCTACTGACATCTCATCCAGAGAACTATAAAGTCTCTGTTGATGCCCCTCTTGGATCTTCCGACCACTTCTTAATCCGGAGTGCAGTGTCCATTACCACTTGTGCACGGCTATAACCATCGGGCTGACGTCGAGTGTGGCATTATAGGTCAGGAGATTAGGAAGGGATGCGATCTTTTTTTACCCATGGAGGCAGATTTCTTCTCGCAGGTTCGCATTGGTGGCAAATCCTAGCCTTGGTTCAGTCAGCTCTGTAAGCCATAAGCGTAAATGTTATCAGGCCTGGGCCGCGGCACCGAAGTCTTGTGATGAAAACACCAGCTCGCTTAAAAAGGCGTATAACTCTGCCCCTTTCTTTAAAATCTTTCAAAAGAGCCATTGAAGAGGCAAAGTGTGAGCACATTGACAGAATTTGCGAGAGATTATCCCGCTGTCCGTCGGGAACAACAGCGTTCTGGTCTCTCGCCACGGCTGTCCAAGGAAATTTCGCGAAGCCATCATTACGGTAGCGATACCTCGTTGGCCCATGATGCGAAAGAGATAGCCGAACTCGGCTTTATATTTAAGAACCAACCATCCCGCGGTGTGAAGTGTCTATGCCAGAAATAAAGTTTTTGCAGAGTTCAGTGCGTAGAATACTTACTTCATTGGACGTCAACAAGTCGAGTGGGCCCGATGGGTGTCCCTTCGATTGTTCTCAAAGTGTGTGCTACCGAGCTGGCACCGGTTTTAATGCGGCTCTTCCGGCATTTGTACTGGCAAACACTTCATCTGGCATTGTACCAAGTTCATGGAAGACCGCTTTAGTAAACACGATCCCTAATCTTAGAAGATATGAAAAAAGTAAGTATGCTTTTTAAAATGATTTCGAAATTACTATATTTTACTATAACGTGATGTGCAGAAAAAATGCAAACACTCCCATTGCCAGACTGCCCGCACGCTATTCGGAAGAGCAAGTTGTTTTTTTTATGTTTCCTACATATAAAAAACCAACTTTCTTAAATTTCTTGTTTTGTTGACTATGTTGCTAGCTCCCCACTGAGGTCCGAGGCATTAGATGTACTGTTCTGCTTCTGTGCACTGTTACAACAATATATATAAAATTATAAATGTTAAAAATCCGCCGACACAAAAGATGCCAAAGACACACACACACACACACACACACACACACACACACACACACACACACACACACACACACACACAAATGCACGCACACGTACAAACATACAAGCATTCACACATACATACAATTGTAGGTTGTGTATTTTCAAATTTAATTAGGCAAATATCTCTCCCTTTAAATTGTCAATCTTGTTTTTTAGTATCATTTATCAATTATTGCTGTTATTCAATTTATAAAATTTTATCTTAATCTGTTTAAATTTATCTTTTTGGAAAATCCAAGTCAAACATACACGCTTTCACATTTTAGGTACATTTTTCACTTAGAGGTGATTTTTATTTATGATACACTTATTAGATTTTTTTTTATACTTAAGTAATTTTAAGGGTCGACGTTAAAATAATTATTTATCTTTAAAGTCAGTAGTTAAAACGATAGGTTTGAGAACCTTTATTGTAGGTGATTGCAAAAATCGACTCTATTTTGTTAGGTACCACGATTTGTTAATTCTGTTTTCGAAAAATATC